>RJWM01019705.1:0-38460 GCA_004363535.1 Dasyprocta punctata | reverse complement strand
CACCTTTTTTGAATTTTAGTCTTGACTGACATGAACAAACAATGATTTATTTAAAGCACCATCCTGTTCTAAAATTCTTTGAAGAAAAATGTAGAAAATAAAGGGTTTTTAAAAGATTAGAAAACATACACACTAAATTATTGCAAACCAGTGGTTCTCAACCAGTTGGGAAGCCAAGCCATTGCAGTTGATGTGGTGCCCAGGGTCTGCAGTTGGGGGTACCCCTCACAGCTGTGTCCAGTCTGGCAGGCTCCAGTGCCTGAGAACACCACCCACCCTCCAGGCAAGGGCTCCCACAGCCCTGGCTTCCTTCAGGCAGTGGCCACCACATCCTGGCCTGGGCATGCAATTGCTGGAGAATTATCTGGAAATAACATCTGGCACGACTAGGGATAAGGAAAAGAGAAGTAGCTGAGATCAAGTTTGTGGTCCTCTGAAAGGGCCATGAAAGAACCTTAGAGAATGCCTTATGTCAAGTGTGTGCTGCCTGGGTACCAAATGTTTGCCAGGTAGTCAATAGTGAACCCTGCATATCAAACTAGGAAAAAAACCAAAGCAACACAACTTTCTCCTCACTTTGTTTCTTCTCTTCAGACCCTACCTCACACAAAAATCTGTCCCCACTTAGCCAAACTCACCTCCTTTCATGGAGGAGCTTTATATTGTTCACATGCAAGGAGGGGAGTACCATAGAAGACTTTGCTGAAAGGCTTCTTTTTTCTTTCTTATTATTGTAATTGGTTTTTTTTTCACAAAATATTGGATTTTGTTGTTGCTATTTTCATACAAACATATAAAATATTTTTGTTATATCCTTCCCCTTATTGCTCTCCCTAACATCCCTTTTCCTCCCCTTATTACCTTCCTCTGGTCTAATAGTTTCCCTTCTTCTTTCATGTCTTCTTCCTTTTTTTTTTTGGTTTTGTTTTGATTCCACATATTAGGGAAAACATGTGATATGTATCTTTCTGGGTCTGGCTTATTTAGTTTAACATGTTGAGTTCAAGATCCATCCATTTTCCTATGAATGACAGAATTTCGTTCTTTGTGGATAAATAATGCTCCATTGTTTATAGATATTTCCTTTATTAATTTCTTTATCGATATAGGTTCTTTATGATTACATTTCTTGCCTATTGTGAATTGTGCTCCAAAAAACATGGGTATGCCGGTATTTTATTAGTACACTGAGTTTAAGTTTGTCAGGTATATTAAAAACAGTGATACAACTGGATTTCCATAGTGTCTGTACTAATTTACATTTTCACCAATAGTGTAGGATTCTTTTCTCCCTGTATTCTCACCAGCATATATTATTTTTTTGTGTTTTGGTTGATAGCCAGTCTGACTGCAATGAGGTGGCACCTCAGTGTAGTTTCTATTTGCATTTCCCTGATGACTAAAGATGTTAAATTTTTTTCATATAATTATTGACCATTTGTGTTTCTTTTTTTGAGATGTCTGTTCAGTCTATTTGTCTATTTTTGATTGGATTATTTGTTATTTTGGAGGGTTTTTTTTTAACTTCTTTGTGTACTCTAGGTATTAATTCTCTGTGGAACGAGTATTTGGGGAAGACTTTCTCTGAGGCTGCCTCTTCACTCTATTGTATCTTTTGCTGTGCAGAAACTTTTAAATTTAATGCAGCCCCACTGGTCAGTCTTGCTATTATTTCCTCAGTTATTAGAGTCTTATTCCAAAAGTCGCTTCTTGTTCCTGTATGTTGAAGTGTTTCTATGTTTTCTTCTAGCAGTTTCAAAGGTTTAGGTCTTTAGTCCTTCTACAGTGGTCTTTGGTATGGAACTAGAGATAGGAATCTAGTTTCAATCCTCTACATATGAATAACCAGTATTCCAATAATCATTTGTTAAAGAAACTGTCTCTTCTATAGCATATGTTTTTGGACCCTAGAATTACATATCTGTAGCTGTTGGGGTTTATTTCTCTGTCATCTATTCTGTGCCATTAGTCTACATGTCCGATTTTATGCAAGAACCATGCTGTTTTTGTTACTATGGCTCTGTAATGTATTTTTAAATTGGGTATTATGATGCCTCCAGTATTCTCTTTTTGCTTGGGATTCATTTGGCTGTTTTGGGTCTTTTGTGTTTTCATATGAATTTTTGGATTTTTTTTCTAGTTCTGTGAAGAATGTCACTGGTATTTTGATAGAGATTATTTTGATGCTATAGATCACGTTAGGTAATATGGCCATTTTAAACATATTAATTCTATTGATCCATGAATAGGGGAGCTTTTTTCATAAGCTAGTGACATCTTCAATTTATTTCTTCACTGTTCTATAATTTTTATTGTAGATGTCTTTTATCTGCCTGGTTAGATTGACTCTTGGATATTTTTTTTCAAAGTATTCTGAATGGAATTGCTTTCCTGTTTTCCTTCTCAGTTCATTATTGGCATATAAAAATCTATTGGTTTTATATATTGATTTGGTATCTTGCAATTTACTGAATTTATTTATCAGATCTAAAAGTCTTCAGTGATGCATTTAGAGTCTTCTAAGTATGGGATATTATAATCTGTAAATTAGGGTAATTTGACTTCTTAATTTTCTATTTGTAACTCTTTCTTTGTCTTGCCAAATTGATCTGGTTAAAATTTTTAGTATTGTATTAAATAGAAATGGTGAGAGTGAATATTTTTGTCTCATTCCACATTTTAGAGGAAATGATTTCTTTTTCTCTGTTCAGTGTGATGTTGGTTTTGTGTTTGTTATATACAGCCTTTATTAAGTTGAGGTATTATCTTCTTATACTTAGCTTCTTTAGGTTTTTATCATGAAAAATTATTGAATTCCGCATCAATTGAAATGATGATGTAATTTTTTTCTTAATTCTACTTATGAGGTACATTGTGTTTATTAATTTGTATATGTTAGATCATCTTTGTATCCCTGGAATAAAATCAACTTAATCATGGCATATGATCTTTTTAACATGTTATTATACTTTGCAAGTATTTCACTAAAGATTTTTGCAACTATGTGCATCAAGAATATTGGTCTATATTTTTCTCTCATTGTTGTGTCCTTATCCAGTTCTAGTAGAAAATGATACTGGCCTCATAGAATGAGTTTGGAAGTGTTCTTTCCCTTTCTATTTCATGGATTTGCAAAGCATTGGTGTTAATTCTTCTTTATAGGTCTGGTAAAAGTCAGCAGTGAATCTTTCTGGTGCTGCACTTTTCTTAGTGGGAGACTTGTTATTGCTTCAGTCTCATTGCTTGTTATCAATCTGTTTAGGTTTTTTAAATCCTCTTGCTCAATTTTGATAGGTTATATGTGTCCTGAAATTTATACATTTCTTGTAGATTCTCCAGTTTGTTGGAATGTAGTTTTTCAAAACAATCTCTAGATTCTTGACAAGATGGTGGAATGGTAAACAGCAGGGTAAGCGGCCTCCCTGAAAGACACCATCCAGATGCTGGAATATAGCAACATGGGGAAGACAAGAAGGAGGGAGGCAGGTCCTCTGGACCCAGGAAGAATCTAAAGCGAGAATTGAAGCCCACAGAAAGAGCGGAAAGAGGCACTTAAACAAGGAGGGTGGTGGCTGATGGAGCCTCTGCCTGGAGCTGGACCCACTCTGTGAAAGGAGTTGCTGGAACCTGGGGACACACCATTGGAGTGCTGCGGCCACTGTGGTGGCAACGACCCTGGAAGCCTCTGCCCAGAGAGGCAGCATTGGAGGAGAGTGGCAGTGGACAGGGGGAGCAGACCCCGAAACCCTGCGAAGGAGAGTGAGGGACTGGCGGCCATTTTGGAGCCAGAGCTGTTCCTAGTTGGGCACAGTCCCCTGGAGGTTGCTCCAACCAAGCCCCAGAGGGTCCCAGCAGGTGACTGGCTCAGTCTGGAGACTACAGATCCACACGTGCCCTAGGGGTGATAGTGGAAGATTCATGGATAACCAGCCCAGGTTTCCAGGTGGCGGCCCCACCCCCACACACTGTGCCAGACATCGGGGAACCAAGGTGGGCTGGGGAAAGGCAGTGGACAGTGCTGTAACAGCACACCCATGGTAACCATCAGATATCCACAATCAGCACTGGCTAGAAGAACCAGTTCAATCTTAAGAAATTACAGACAACACGAGGAATACCAACATCCCTGGTACACACTTGTTCAGAACAACCCAGGAATATGTCAAGGCAAAGAAGCAAAAGGCAGTCTCTGGCCTCCAATCCAAGCAGAACAAACCCAGGAGAAGCAAACACAGAAGACATTGGGAGTCCCACAACTAAAGTCTCTGAAGTGATGACAACTGAAGTAAAGAAAAAATTTCATGAGGCTATAAAAGAAATTAGAACAGAAATACTAACTCGACTAAAAGAAGAAATGAAAAACATAATAAAAAATTGCTAGGCATCTCTAAAGGAGACATAGATGAAAAATGGAGCATAGGGAAACGAGGGAAACCTGGAATGAACAACATGAAAAAGATTTAGAATACATGAAAAAGATTCAAAGAGATTACCAGGAAATCAAAAACTCCAGTGAAAGTTGGCAAAAACACCTGAAGGAAACTAAAGATAGACTTTCAAACCTTGAAGACAGGTTTGCAGCTTGTGATCATGAAAGGAAAGATCTCTTAAAAATAACAAGAAACCTGGAAGTAACAATACAACAGCTACAAGACAACCCAAAGAAATATAACTTAAGAATAAAAGGTGTGAGTGAAAAAGCAGGGGTCAATACAAATCAAATTAGAAGCCTATTTACAGAAATAATTTCGGAAAACTTTCCAAGCATGGGAACAGGAAGTGACTTTCAGATAAGTGAAGCATATAGAACTCCAGCTAAACATAACCAAAATATGCCTACACCCAGACATATAATAATCAAGATCCCAGAAATTCAACACAAAAACAGACTATTAAAACCTATTAGAGAAAAAAACCCAGATCACCTACAAAGGAAAACCCATCAGAATCACAACAGACTTCTCAACACAAACCATCAGGTCCAGAAGAGCTTGGAGTGAAGTATTTCAAGCCCTGAAAGAAAAAACTTCCAACCCAGATTGATGTACCCTGCAAAACTATCTTTCCAAATCAATGGAGAAACAAGATACTTCCACGACAAAGAACAACTAAAGGAATTTATGACAACAAAGCCAACCCTACAAGGAATACTGAAGGACATTCTAGAGAGAGAGAAAAAAAAAGCCACAGCTCCAGAAACAGCAGCAGGGGGTTATCAACGAGTGGGGCAGACAACTGAATAATCCATCATTGGGATCTGAGTCCAGTATTGTTTTCAATGAGCTGTTTAGTTTTATCTTATTCTATCTCGACCTGCCTAATTTCATTATATATGATTACATAGACAGCTATTTCAAAGATAACAAAATACATTAGGGAAGCCTTTATTGATATTTGATCACCTGGTTTTGAAACCCTGTATTGCTTTCATTGTTCTGTTTTGAGTGATTTTAACCTATTTTGGTATGTTTGATACTATTATAACAGATGATATAGGCAACTGCTTAAAAGATAATATGAGGTATTATAGAAATCAACGTTGTAGTACTATGTATTGCTTCCATTGTTTTATTTGTCATTGGTTTTATTCTGTACCATTTTGTTTGATTATATTAGGCTCGATGGTATGGGCAGTTATTTGAAGATAACAAGAGGTATTACAAGGGGAAAGGAGGAAAGAAGGAAGGGAAAGGGAAAAAGACAGATTTATATGTGGGTATACATAAAATGGTTAAGATGACTATACTACTAAATGCATTAACTATGGAGAGAGAGCAGTTGATACTTATATGATTAGTTCAGTTTTACATGTCTATATCTGTCAATCTGAGCAACCCCTTTGAAGGTAACAATATACAATGTTACAACCACTGTCAAATTCCAATCATCTCATTTTGTAAACCTATAATGTTACAGTATCGAATTTGTCATTATTGTTTGTAGGTCCCTTTTGCTTTTTGCTTCTCTTTTCTGTGACCATTGTTTTATTTTTTATTGGTGTTATTCTGAACTATTGGTTTGATTATATTAGGCCTGATGATATGGGCGGTTATTTTAAAGACAACAAGAGGTATTCTAAGGGGAAAGGAGGAAAGAAGGAAGGGAAAAGAAAAAAGACATAAATTTATAAATAGGTATACTTAAGATAGTTAAAATGACTATATTACTAAATGCACTAGCTATTGAAAAAGAACAGTTAATACTCCTATAATTAGATCAATTTTACATGTCTATATCTGTTAATCTGAACATCCCTTTGAAGGTAACGATATGTAACATTACAACTACTGTCAAATTCCAATAATCTCATTTTGTAAACCTATAATGTTATGTCAGATTTGTCGTTGTTGTTTGTTTGTCTCTTTTGCTTTTTGTTTCTCTTTTCTGTGTCCATTTTCTCTTAAATAAAAAAACTCTAGTGATCCTCGATTTCAATTCTGTCTACTGTAATATTCCTTTTTTTTTAATCTCTAATTGTATTTATTTGGGTCCTCCTCTCTTTTGGTTAACTTGGCTAAAAGTTTGGGCAATGTTTTTATTTCTTCTGACCAACTTTAGCTTAAGTCTACTTGTTTAAATATGAATATAGATACTCTTGTTTTCAAGTTCCATTTGCATGGATTGCTATCTTCTATCTTTCCACTTTCCTAGGGAGGTAGGTTTTTTGCAAAAAGCAAACAGTTCAGTCTCTTTATTTATTTATTTTTTAGTGCAATTTGCTATTCATTGTTTTTTTAATAAGGAAATTAAGTCATTTTGTATTCAGGGTCACTCTTGAAAGGTGTATACTAATTCCTGTCATTTTGTTGTTTTTCTAATATTTGAGTCTTTGCTAACTTAACTCTCATTTGTTTATGTACTCTTTTATTTGTAGGATTCCTTCTGCAATACTGGTTTAGTGGTCATGAATTTATTTAATTTACACTTATCTTGGAAAGTCTTTATTTGTTTTTTATTTCTGAAAGACAGCTTTCCTAGATACAGTAATCTAGGTTGGCAATTATTTCCTTTCAGGGCTTGAAATACATCATTCCATGTTCTCCCCCTTCCCCCCCACCTTCTCTGTTAAGAAATCTACAATTATTCTGGTGAGTTTGCCTTTATATATGACTTAACATTTCCCTCTCAGCTTTCAATAATCTTTACTTGTTCTGTACTCTAGACATTTTAACTGACATGACAGGGAGGTTCTTTTCTTATTATGCCTGTTTGGGGTTCGAAGTGCCTCCTGTATCCCAATGTCCCTCTGTCTCCTAAGATTTGGGACATTTTCTTTTATTTCACTGGATACATTTTCTGTGTCTTTAGTCTGTATGTTAGTGACCTTTAAGGGAGCTTTTTTTTTTTTTTTTTTTTTTTTTTTTTTGCAGCACTGGGAATTGAACTCACAACCTCACACCTGTCAGATAGGCGCTTAAGTCACTGAGCCAAACTCCCAGCCCTGCTTTTTTGAGGCAGGGTCGCACTGTGTAGCTCAGGCAAGCCTTGTGCTCGCATTGTAGTCCAAGCCGGCCTCAAACTCACAACGCTCCTCCTACCTCAGCCTCTTGAGTGCTAGGATTAAAGGCGTGCACCACCGTGCCCGGCATGAGTTTATTTTTTTTGGCATTCAAAAAATCTTTATTGATGTGAAAGGAGTAAATACTAAAGAAAGAAGTGCTGATTTAATTCTTTGTGGTGATTTTTCTGTTCCTCCCATCATGCTCTTTCGGCTCATATAATTTCACTATCAGCTATTTCTTAACAAAGCTACAGGTATTGTATACAAGTACTACTAATAAAACATTGTACATTTTTCATAGTCTTCAACTTACAAGCTTCTGTTTTACTTCTGTGTCATGGAGCTTACTTTTACTATTTTACCAGTATAATTAATACTTAGCCCAACTCAACCCAATACATGAGGGATATGACATATCTGTTTTTTGTGTTTTTCAGCTTTGAACTTGAGAATGAGCGCTCATAATACTTGGATCATATGTAGCCCTTGTATTACCATGAGACAGAATCCTGGGGATGAAGTCTAACCCAAGGAAGATGGGGAGGACTCGAAAGAGTCCAGATCCTCACAACACATTGAATCATCAAATCCACCCTTAGACTGTCCATCCTAGACACCTAGTTAAGAAATCAGTAAAAGTCCTTAGGTTACTTAAAACTGAACACACCCTGCAACAGACCCACATGTTATATGCACCCCACCCCTCCAAGGATGTCCCATGTCCCTGTTGACTGCCGATGTTAGTTTCCCAAAACCATTTTAGATTTCAAAAATGTGTGGAAATTACCTTTTGAGAAATTCACATTCAGGTGGAAACTCATAACAAATCATTGCCTTCTGAGTGAATAAGTATATAATGTACAAAATATATTGCAGAAATTTGTAAAATATTACAATTTAAATTATTTAACATCTGTTTTTGAAGATTTGTAACTGATTTACTGAAAGTATTTTCTCCAAACTATGGCCAGGAAGAAATTTCCACTGTCTCATCAACCTATGCTTGCTCTTTTCTGGTGACTACGTGATAGTGTCCCTGTGAGTGTTTCTTCCTATACAAGTGAAAAGAATCAAGGATTCTCTTTTACATAATTTTTTTTCAGATTTTTAAAAAATCTTTCTCCCAAACAAGAATTTTTCAAAATAACCAGATAGCACGCTGTACCTCTATGGTGGTAATGTTAATATAAAACACATGTGTTATAAAGACAGTAATATTGATAAAACATTTCAGTCATGTAAAATTTAAAACAAAAATTTCACTTTCCACTATCAATATTTAAGTATTTGTTTTCATGTCTTTTTAGTTCTTCCGGTTTTATTTTGCCATAGATTTTCACAATATAGAAACATTTCTCTGTATTTTATGTAATCATAATTTATTAATTCTAGTACTTATCACATGGTAATTTTCCATCTCAACGTTTAAATGTAGTTTTTGTGAAACATTTAAGACATTAAGATATTGTTTTTAGCTTTCAAACATTAGGAATAGTGTTCAAACACACACATTTTTAGCATATTTTTCTGTTTTTCATCACTTCCCTAAGCTAAATTTTCTGAATCAAGAAGTTTAAAAAATTTATATTTTTCAACACATATATTGTCTTTTTTTTTTTCAGTACAGAGGACCGAACTTAAAACCTTCTCACTGAGCTACATCCTCAACCTTTATTTTATGCTATATTGATTTCTAAGCAAATTTTACCAAGTCACAATACTATATATGAGCATATGTATGCTTCACTTTAACCTTTACAGCTCTGTTTTACATATATTAAACATGTGTATATCACTAATTATTATTCAGTTACTAGTGACAGTGAACATTTTATGTTTCTTGACTTACTTAGTGTTATTCAAATTGTCCTTGCATGATCTCTCACCATTCTCTGGCTTTTTCAACACTTTTTTCTGTGATTTGGATAAGACAATAGGTGATTTGTATGACTTATTGGGCTAACTTATCAAATGTATAGTTGCTATGGAGCAGTAAGAGAAAACTAATATCTCCTCCTGAACTATTTTAAACAATGAACCAATTTTTTAAAAATGCAATTTCATAGGAACTAACATAAAGTTTAGATCTAAAATCTCAATTATAGAAATGTAACATGAGAGAACTATATTTTAATAGCAGCAGATGTCTGAAGGACCAGTTGGGCTCCAGTTAGGAAGTTTAATGAGTCCAGGGTAGTGGTCAACTGCCACAAAACTAATGTGATCTTATAACTGTATTAATAATTGCTCTATTCCTTAGGTTATTCCTGGGGTATTGTATATAGTTCTGGAACATTTCCACAATGGAGCCTGTCCTTAGGGGAATGACTAGAAAGATAAAGTGACTCAATACTAGGTCATGGAAAGAACAGATAGATAGCTGAGCATGTTTTTCCTAAAGTAAAGAAGTTTCACCTAGGATGTTATTAATGATATGCAAACATTTTAATCCTTGCTGTGTTCTCTGATGTTCTAAACAGAGCAATAACTATCTATGGCCATTGTGTAATGAGAAAAATGCATACTCATTAGGCAGGTGACTTGAAGTTTCCCCTTTTTGTGTAATCAGAGTGTCACACTTTGGAACAGAGCATGGCAAGGGAAATGAACCAGTATTTCAGTCCTTGCTTATCCCCTTGAACATGCACTTGTATGCATAATTTGTTCAGCCATATGCAGTGGCCCTGGCTGTAAAATCAATACATTATTAGCATACACCAAATCCAGCCTACTACCTGTTTTGTGAAAAATAAATTTTGGGTGTAATAAAGCCACACTTAACCTACTGTTCAGTTTGCTTTCCTCTACAATAGCAAACCTGACCAGTGGAATCAGAAGCTGTATGGGCTACAGAGCTAAAATATTTCCTTGTGTGTCCCTTTGCAGAAAAAGTTTGTCAATCCAACTCTATAGTGGCTTTAATAATCCACTATCAGATGCTAAGAGTTGAAGTGATAGTAGGGATTTAAAGAGTGAGTACTCATTTTTGAAAAGCAAAAAATTTTAACTTGCTAATTATTACACTGTTTGCCTTTCAGTCATTGTTAGAAATGTATACATTAGAACACTTTTGTTTATAAATAGCAGAAGCTCACTTAGTTTTGATTAAATGGGAAGAGGAAATTGGACAAGTAGCTTGGTGTCTCTGAAAATCCTGTAACAAAGGTACAGCCAGATCAGAAAAGTACACAAACAAGTAAACAACCTAGAGTTCTGTGATTTATATTTCCTAGCTCTGCTTCCTTCTGTGTGTCTGCTATGGTTTGAATACTACCTCCCCCTGACTCATGCAAAAGCTTAATCTCCAAAGTACTATGTTAATGGTGTTAAGAAGGTAGAAACTTAATCCCACTATTGTATTTAGGGACCTGTAGGAAGTGATTACACTTTATAAGTTATTAGAGTCAAGCCTATTACTGAATCCTTTAGAAAAAAAAAAAGAGGGATAAAAGTAAAAATAGACATGCATTCTCCTGCCATAATGTGTTGCAGCCATGGGAGGCTCTTCCAAGGACCTGTATCCTGATGTTTGGACTTTGAACCTTCAGAACCATAAGCCAAAATAAACCCATTTTCCTTAAAAGTGGCCCACCTCCAGAAATTCATTGTAGTAATGAATAACTGACAAATACAGCATCTATTTGATGTATTTTTAATTTAAAATTGTTATAGTTTTAAAATTCACTGTTATACAATGCAAAAAAAATCAGCCCCTGCCCACTCTATCAATTTTTCACTTTTTTCTTTCCCAAAAGCAATCACTTTCAACTCTTCACTGTTTCTGTTCATGTGACCAAGTAACATGCTACAGTGCTATGTCTTCATTCCTCAGTATTATTACATATGTATCTCTTACAATGTGTCAGTGATGAGAATTCTCCTTTACAGTACCTCTTAACTTATGTATGTCAAATATTTTTGTTGGATCTGTATTTATCACTTACATTGTTGTAATCATGTAAATGAAGTAAAATTTCTAACAAAGTCTTTTAGGATGGAAAAATGTCTTGCAAGTTTAGTGAGTTCCTGAAAACTATCAACATTGGAGGGTAGATGTTTATTATTATTTATCTTCATATCCCTAGTACCTTCTGCATTGCTAGTATATATGAAATAATCTCTATTCAAGTAGATGTTGGATATTACTTTTAAGAAAACTACCATAGAGAATTTGTGCATTGGATAAGATCTTGGGTTAAATAAATATGAAATTTTTGTAGTTCTATGATCTACCAAAACTCATGACTTTAGCTACCACTTATGTCCAGAAAGATTATATCATACTTAACTGTGTCTAAGATCAAATACAGTACATGGTAAAGAATAGATAGTCATAAATCTTTGAGAAATGAACTAAGGAAGGAGTTGGTGCCTCTTTTATGTTTCTAGTCAATACTCCATAGACATCTTGGTGCTACTTGCCTTCAGGGTCTATTTTTAAATTGTTCTTATACTTCCTCTCCACTGGCCTAAAAAGTCTCCACTGAGTGGTGACTCTCTTAGCTACATTAAAATAAGTTCTTGCTTATTTTAATGAACATACTAGTTCATTTGGCACTTACTATATCTTTTGTGAATGACTAAATCTGGGCAGAAGGTATGAACACATGCATTTCTCTTCAGATGAATAGGAGAGGCTGTGTCTTATACTTTCTTAAATTCCCTGGTTTCCTACACAGTACTATCCCATGTCTATATTTACCCATTGATTGGTCAATCTCAAAGTAAAATGTAGGCCAGATCCACTTTGGGAAAACCTGGTCTATTAAAATGGAAACTTTAAAAACTGAAAACTGGGAAACATTGTGTCATAAAATTGTTTTTGATAAAATAATTCATAATGGTGTCATATACAATTCATATTTCAATTGAGCCACAAGTTTTAGGGACATATGTAGCACAAAGTGAAAGATATCCAGAATAACAAATGGACTAAGCATCTGCTTGTGACAATACGGGGCAGGACATATAAGCAATGGGACTATGTATTGTGAAAAATGTGGAAATAAATATTTCTTCCAAAAAAGCACCAAAGGTAGTCGTCCTTGGTGAAGACCAGAATCCTGTTAGATTTCTTTACTGTTTTTAGCAATTTAGTATTATTTTAACTTAGACTATAGACAGTAATATACAGAGTTTTACACCCTTTTCAATGTTGTCAGTTTCAAAATGACATTTGGGAGCTCCCACATGTGTGGATCTGTACATACATTACCCAGCATAAGAATATTCATTGATCATTCTATCTTTCCAAGGTAATGAATATTGAGGAAAAAGTCTAATTTACATTTGGGATAGTTTTACTTCTATCTATTGAGATGCCACATGATTTTTTTTGTTTGTCTGTTTGTTTATAACAGAGGTTACTTGTTCAGAAAAAAACTAAGAGTGGTATAGGAAATGGAATTCTTTGTAGAGACGAATAAAATGTTTTATAATTAATTAAGAGGGATATCACCTTAAATTCATAAGAATATTAGCTTGCCCTGTAGCACTTTTGTGATAATTACTGGTACAGGTATACATACACATACACACACACCCTTTATTTTCTGGCTTTGAGTAGCTTCAAGGAATTGAAGCTATATTTAGGCACTTTGAGGAAAAAGTTATATATAGGAAATAATACGATACTTTTACACTGTCCAATGGATGTCCCAGTTTCATGCTGGTGTCTAGCATACTTATATTTTTTACTCTTTTATCTTGAAACAGGTCTTCTGGTGTTTGTTTGTTTGTTGGGGGCTTTTGTTGTTTGATAGTTTGTTTGGTTTTTTGAGACAAGGTCTTTATTTGTAATTCAGGCTGGTCTTAAACTCAGTATGTAGTTCAGGTTGGCCTTGAACTCCCAGCAGTTCTCCTGTCTCAGCCTCCCAAGTGCTGGAATTACAAGCGTGTGCTACCATGCATGGCTGTTTCTTTAGGGTTTGTTTTTACTTGCTTGCAAAAAGATTTGGGTGATCCTTATAAGGTAAAGATTCAGTTTAAAAAAGGAAGACAGACTAAATGGAGAAAGCATTCTTTTCCTAGGACAGCAAAGGGGATTATATTAAGTGAAATGATTGATTGATGTTAGAAATTATGTTACTACTTAATAGAATTTAAACCACTGGTTGCCACTTGTGAATTCCCAGACGAATTTTATAAGTAGATATCAAGCCTTACTTTGAACATCCAGAAATCCTATGCACAGTCACATTGATAGTGGTGTATTCTTTTTTTTTTTTTTTTCTTTTTTTGGTGGATTTGTTTTTGTCGACTAGGATTTAGGGCATGGCACCTTGGTTCACACCCCAGTCCCACCCCTCTCCAGGGAATGTCCATTCTAATTGACAATGGTATGTTCATGTCCAACTTTGTGGTCAAGATGTCCACAACAAACAATCTAAAGACTAATAGGTAGATGTTTTTATTCAATATATTATAAATGCTAAAAAATTAAGTAGTACTATCCACCTAAACCAAATAGAAGTATAATATAAAGGTGATTCTGTCATTTAGTTTCAATAAGACTATTAGTACTACTCTATATGTAACCTTTTTATGCATACCTTCATTTTAGAAGTTATTACATCACTAGTAGTCAATCAGTAGTTGGACGTATATCTCTTACCTAAAAGTTTAAAGTCTTGAATCAAGTGTAATTTCCTTTGAATTCCCAGCTCTTAATAGAGCACTTTATATTTAAATGTGAAGTAAAAATTTTTCAATGAATATATTGATTCACTAACTGGTGTGTGTGTGTGTGTGTGTGTGTGTGTGCCTGTGTGTATTTGTATGTATGTTCCCTACTATTGGAGACCCCTGGAGTGAGCCTGAGTCTCCTGCCAGGTATTACAGTGCATGGTGAAAAGAAAGATCAAGAGACAAAATGGTGATACAATGGGGATCCAGGATGACCAGTTGTTCATGAGAACAAAAGGCCACAAGGCAGCTAGCATGTCAGCATTTATTGACTGCAGAGGTGATTATCAGATGACTCAGAGGGTGCTGAAGGTCATAAGCTAATGAGGATCTTGCCCTGAAGTGTCTTTCGTCTTAGTAGTCTCAGTCTTGGTTGTTTCAGTCTTAGTCTTAGTAGGTGGCAGAGGGTGGCCAAACTCTAATGGGATAATGGGAAATCTCAAAAGGGTAATACTAAAAATCCCAAGCCTCCATTCATTCCTTAGGGAATTATGTAAAACTAGCCATTGTGAACTTGTGGTGCCCAACATATCCCCCGCTTTTTTTTTAATTGCAGCAGTTAAAACAGCATATAGGCTATGATGGCCAGCATAGCAGCAAACATAGTCTCAGGAGTTTGTGGGAGGTCCTGTCGTGTCATCAGGATGTGAGCCTCCTGCATTGCCTTCTTTAGTTGTCCCCATGTCATGAGTTTTGTAGCTTGTTTGGATCTCGGTAATTGCAGTGTCAGGCTTTTCTCCAGGGTCATCCTTAAGAATGCCTGCACTGGAGAGCCAGATGGGAACAGGCTCCACCACAGGGCTGGGTTATTCCTCTTTCCATGGTCACACATTCCAGGAGGGGTGAACACATGAGCATACCCTTGACTTCATGTTATTAACTGCACTTGACCATCCCATTTTCCTGTTTGGATATCCTTCTATAGGATTTGAACTCTAGGTGTGCTCATCAGATTTATTTTTTAGCCAATGAAGTACTGATGGAAAGTATTTACTTTCTACAACTTGGTTTAAAAAATTTAATGTAAAGATAGCAAGATCTAATTGTGCATGTAGAGGTAATCATATTCACCCTTTTTGTTTTCGTGCCCAGTGATTCAGGCCAAGAGAGAGGGAAGCCTGGTTACTGCTCCAACTGGCATCAGACCTTGGCATCGTTAACATGGCACTGATTTTAGGTGCATGTAGAATGCAAGAGTTCTGAGGTTAAAAAGGCTTCCACCCAGATTTCAGAAAAAGACCTGGGAGCCCAGGGAGTGTGCCCCTGAGAGGGCAACGTGTAAAGCTGTGAGGATGAAGTCAAAGGTGCAGCAGAGACCCCACAAGTTTGGAGAAGCCAGAAATGTGAATCATTGAGGAAACCTTCAAGGAGGGGGCAAAATAGGCCCAAGAGAGAAGCCATGGGAGCTACAACCACCAGAATTGCTATAAGGTTGGAGCCACGCAAATCCTTTGGAGCTCACAAATTGACACATATTACTTCAGATGTTCCATGTGGAACTACAGGGATTAATGTTTGCCCTCCTGGATTTTGGACTTGCTTTGGTCTCAATCATTTGTATCCCCTTGTTTGTACTTTTTGGAATAGTAATATTTATCCTGATCCATTGAATGTTGGAAGTATTTAACTTCTATTTTACAGGGGCTCACAGCGTTTGCCTTAGATCTTGGAAGAAACTGGGGACTTGGACTTTTCAGCAATGCTGAAACTGTTTGAACTTAGGCAATTCTTGAAGATGGACTAAATGTTTTTTGCATAAAGGATGTGCATGAGTCTTTGGGGGACCAGGGGTGAAATGAGTTTCCACAAAAGTATATTTTCATTAAACCAAACTCTTCCGTGTTTTCTGTTTTCAAATGCTTCTCATTGTGTGAGTGTGTGTGTGTGTGTCTGTCTGTCTGTCTGGTCCATTAAAATGTCTGAAATGTGCATCATTTGGGTGAGCTTAACACAAAGATCTTAATGGTTGGTCTGCCAGACTCTGTCTCCTGTGGATGCAATTGACTGCACCTGAATGAACAATGATATATAAAGACCTTTAAAAAGAACAGGATGCAGGATAGAACTTCAGTACTATTTTGAGCATTGAAATCTCAGGTTGCAATGGAGCAAACTCCACCAAGTCAAATGGGAACACAAGTATAACCCACCCAGTTCTATTTAAACAGAAGAGATATACAAATAAGAACAATATATATGAGCTTATATAATGAGGTTTTAGTGGGCTTTCATGAACAAGTCAAGCCAAATCAGCAAGTATTCATGAGGACTCTGTAAGTGTAAGAGTGTTGATAAAAATGTTGAATTCTCTGTAGGACCTAGAAAGCTATTCCCTTCACTAAGTCATATTCCAACATCCAGATTTGACCTCATGGGACTTGAAGGAGATGGTATGGTCTCAATGGTGCCATTATTAAAGCACCTTAGAAGTCCTATTGGAGCAATTAGGCAGTGATCAGAACTGAGTGGAAAGTAAGAAATTTGCTGTGAAAGACTTGGTCCAAAATATCAAATGGTTGGCCTAAAGTGTTTTTCCCCAAAATTGATGTTCACTAAATCAAATTAGTGAAACACAGCCCTACATATTTTTTAAAATAGTGAATATAGAAGAGCATGGCTGTCTTTTAAAAAAAAGCATATCACAAATACCTAAATTTGTTTGATAAAATGTGCATTCAAGTTGGGATGGGGTAAAGAAGAGTGTATGAGGGAGTGGAAAATGTGTGTTGGTTTATGTGAAGCATATTCTGACCATGACAAGTGACCCAAAAACTTTGAAAGCCACTGAATGAATGTTATAACATTTTTACAACAGAAATCCCATAGTTCTCAAATTTTCTAATATCTATGGTTTTTAAGTTAACTTGTATGTGATTTTTTAAAACAGATTATTTTAGAGCAGTTTTGCATTTGTAAAATTGAGTTGATTCCCTGTCCCTACACCTGCCATTATCTACATCTTTTACCACAATGATGTATTTCATTTGCTACTTTTGGTGAACCTACAGTGACATATCTTTATCATTCAAAGTCCATAGTTTATATTAGGGTTCACTCTTGGTATTACATGCTTTATGGATTTGGACAAGTGTATAATGACATACACACATGATTATAACACCATACAGAGTAGTTTCACACTGTACTCTACGTATTTATCCCTCCTTCTCCCCGGCCGTTTTTTTACTGTCTCCACAGTTTTGTCTTTTCCAGGATGTCATACAGTTGGGATCATGCAGTAGACAGGTTTTTCAAATTGGCTTCCTCCACTTACCAGTATGTTCTTTTAAGGTTCCCTTGTGTTTTTTCATGGCTTGATAGTTCATTTCTGTTAAGTGCTGAATAATATTAAGTTGGATGCACCTCAGTATATCCATTTGTTTGCTGTCTTGGTCCATTTTACATTGCTATACCAAAATATCTAAGACTGGGTACTTTACAAAGAAAAGATGTTTGTTTTATTCCAGTTCTGGAAGCTAGTTTGGGTGATCATAACTGATAAGAGGCTTATACTGGGTTATGACAACATGGAAAATAGCATCACATGGCAGAAGAGCTTGCAAGAGCAGTGAATAGCAGGTGCAGAAGAAACATCATGCAATGAGAGAAAGCAAGAAAGACACATTTAATCTACAACAATTCACACTTGTAAATAATCCAGTCCTACATAACCTGACCCACTTCTGTAATCAGGGCATTAATTGTTTCCAAAGGTGGAGCCCCCAGTGGCCTAGTTAATGTCTACTAAGGCACTACTTTCAACATCATTACACTGGGATCAGCCTCAACAAAAGTTTTGCTGCTGACAAAATATACTCAAACCTTAGCATCTACCAAAGGACATCTTGGTTGCATCCACATTTGGGCAATTATGAATAAATGTTATATAACTATATACATCTGTGTGAAGATTTTTGTGTGAGCATAAATTTTCAGCTCCTTTGGGTAAATATCAAGGAGCACAACTCCTGGATCATATGGCAAGATTGTTCATTTTGGACACAACCAAACTGTCTTCCAAAGTTGCTGTACAATTTTCCACACCCACCAGCAATGAATGAGAGTTCCTGTTATTCCACATCCTTGCCAGAATTTTGTGTTGTTAGTAGTTTTCCTCTCATAGATCATATACATATTTCCTCATATAGATCATACCTAAAAATTTCATTTTGGGTGTGATAATGTAAACTATATTATATTTTTAATTTTGAATCCTACTTGTTTATTGCTGGTATATAGAAAAGTAGTTAAATTTGCATAGTTACTCTATATTCTACAACTTTGCTACAGTTATTCCAGAAAAATTGTGGTTTCTTTCAGATTTTCTGCATATACGTGCCATCTATAAATAATCTATATTCCCAATCTGTATAATTTTACTTCTTTGTTGCATTAGTTAGTACTTCCAACAAAATAATATTTAAAAGCAGTGGTAAAACGTATCTTTTTCTTGGCCTGAGCCCTGATCTTAGTAGGAAAACTGAACTTTTCACCATCAAGTAAAATGTTAACTGTAGAATTTTTGGAAAGGATAATCCTGAATGTTGAAATCCTGAAAGGCCAAATGCCTAAAGTCTAAGATCTGTAAAATTTAAAATTCCAAAAGATCAAAATCCTGGAAAACAGTCTTGAAAAAAATAGTTTTAAAAACACTTCAGGAGACATTTTACTTTTTTAAAAGGGTTATATTGGAGAAACACATAAAAACATGAAAAAAACCTTCATAGATCACTTTACACAGTAAATACCTACTTTGGGATGCAAAAGCACTCAGGTATAATAATGACACAGGTACAATGGTTAAGAGCACATAAACAGTATTCATAAAAATAGGTTAAAATGTAGAATGTACAAATATTTATCACTGTGGTTGGTTATTGTATGTACTTGGCTTCATAACTGATGACATCCTGAGATACTGTGATGAACAATTAGTCTTTTGAGAAGATCAGTCAAAAATAATGACACTCACCACCACAAATCCAGTTACCCAAAGAACCAAGTCCTCAAGAAATTTTTTCTTATACAAATGCAGATATACAAAAATAATCTTTTCATTTATTGAGGAAGTTTTATCCCTTACTTATACAACACTTTCACATGCGTCAATGCGATAATATACTTTCACGGATTCAAATTTGCAAAAAAGAAAGAGAAAGACAAGACATAAACCAGATTAGAACTCTCCAAAAGTCTTTATACAATTTTTATCACCAGTATAGGAAATTGGGCAAAGATGAAATACATAACATAGCAAATTGTTAAATAAAGTGCTGACAATTTGAACTGAGGAGACTTTTTTTAATACAGGAAAACCAAAAGAAAATTTGACAAATTAAAAATGTATTATAGGGACAGATTACGGACCATGGCTTGAAGATGGTTCATAGAAACTGGCTAATTTTCATGACCACTAGCTATATTTTAAAGTCCTGCACTACAGTCAGTAGCTGCTCTTTGTCGGGAGGGAGAATGTTTTCCTATGAAAACACATTCACGTTCATTCTCTACATGGTGCTGCTTATTCTGAAATTCTCCTATGATTTAATGTACACCAGCATGAGCATTCCCTGTTGTATCTTCCTTTTTTTCTGTGTCATGATTCTATTTTATTTTAGAAATGTTGATATTCATTCTACATGCAATTGCATAAGAAATTTTGGGGAAATACTGGTGACAGTAGCACCATTGTATTTCTTATCCTATTGTGCATATAATTATTTTCACATCAGTATCTTCCAGTTTTTTCAGGAAAATGTGACTTTAATGCATTAAAATATCCTGGAATTTCATCAGCTGGAAGAAATATCAATGTAGACAAATGTTGCATTTTTAAATTGATCTTTTCATTACTGCCACTTCTCATGACCAATCCATTCAATCTGAATTTTTGCCAAAAGGATTGGACTGAATGGAAAAACACAAACGTTGATGATTCACTTTTAAAGCCTTTATTTTACCTAATTTCAAAGCTTTCATTACCATTTGGAGATTTCATTGAAATTTAATTTTTCCTGCAAAGTTCACCAAGTCCTCAAATGACTATTGAAGAAGAGCTTCACTTTTTTAGTCTGTTGGCCAGCTTTCCATCACTGAGACCAAATACTTGGCATATGAAGTGTGATCAAAAGACAAAGTAAATGTTCAAATTTTTAAAAATGTATTACAATAAAAAACCCTTTACCATTAATCCCACTCAGACTAATCCCTCTTGCTTCAAACACACTTACACCATTGCTCAAATCATCCTCTAAAGCAGGCCTGTAAGTCTTCTTTCTTACCTTTAGTTGTACTGTCACAGCAACATTAATGTCCTTAGTCTATTCAAAACATCTGCAGTAATTTCTATCAAATAAAAACATTACAATATGTCCCCATCTGTCTTATTCACTGGACCCTGTCACTATACAACATCTTTCCCCAAAGTTGAAATGACTGTGAAAAGAAAACGTTTTGAACTGATTCAGGACGTCAAGATAGGAAAATGGCAGTACAACCGCAGACACTCAAAAAGTGGCACAAACAATGGAATAAAATATGTTTGAAGAAAGGGGGAGTATTTTGAGTGGAATTAATGGCAATGTGTTTTACTGTAATACATTTTTAAAAAACTAAACATTCACTTTAGTTTTTGGTCACACCATGTATTCCACTTAAAAGAGAAAAGGGTTATTTTAGCTCATGGTCTCAGAGGTCCCATAGGTGGTTGGCTCCAAGTCAGATGGTATGGTACACAGGCACAATAAAGGAAAGCTCTCATGGCTGCCAGAAGCAGAGCACAGGAGAAGAATCCCAGATAAAGGAGCCAGAAACCAAATACAGTTCCCAGGTTCACATGCCATGACCTGCCCAGAAAAAATCCAGGTGTGCTTTATTGTCTTAGGTGTCTCTCAGACCAAGCAAGTTAACAATCAAGGTTAACAATCACATAGTCAATACATAAACATATGGATAAAATCTAGAATTTTTGGATCCAAGTAAGGCATGAAATATATATATATATATAATATTATATATAAAACATATATAATATTATATATAATATACATTATATATATAATATATATAATATTATATATATAATATATATATATATTTTAAATCAGGGACAGTTTTTAAAGTTTCAGTTATTAGTCAACCTAGATCAGATTCTGGTTTTTCTGTATTGGATTTAATGGCAAAAATAAGTCTACTTTTAAACAATCAAATTCATAACCCAGAACAATTTGCCATTTGCTATGTTTTTTAAACAACAGAGAAACCTCTTTATAAGTAAGTGGTTTTGATTCAGGAGGTCATTGAGCTTGTACAACTCCTTTTACCACCCGATGGATGGCTTTTTCTGAAGGCAAACATGGTGCTGTGCATGGAGGGACAGAAATAGTACATGATTTAATAATTTTGTAAGTATTCTGTGAATAAGTGAAAATGTACTCATTCCTTATCCACATTTCAGGTTTCTACCCTTTTTTATAGCATTTTTTTCTTTCAATGGGAACTGCAATTCTTAGGATTTTGGCTTTAAGCATTTCAATTTTTGAGATTTTAATCTTTTAGTATTGTGGTTTTAAAGATTTTGACTTTTAGGAATTTTAGACTTTAGAGATGTTGATCTGTTACAGTGTCAACATCTGAGATTATTGTGTTCAGGGTTGTGATTGGCATTGTTTTTGAAGCTATTCTTTATGAAGTTTGGTAGTTCTCTATTCCTCGTTTACTGAGATTTTTGCCATGAATGGGTATTGGAATTTGTTAAATGTCTTTTATACATCTCTTGATAAGATCATGTGATTTTTTTTCTTTAGCCTATTTATGTAAGGGATTATATTAATTTTCAAATATTGAACCACTCTTTCATTTTTGGAATACATCACACTTGATCATGCTGTATAATTGTTTTTATACATTATTGGATTAAATTTGCTAATATTTTGTTGAGGATTTTTACATGTATGTTTATGTGATGCAGTAGTCAATAGTTTTCTTGTAATACTTGTGTTTGATTTCAGAATTAAAGTAATACTGGCCTTATTTAATGAATTAGGAAGTATTCCCTCTGTTTATATCTCTGAAAGAATTATAGATTTAATATAATTTTTTTCCCTTAGATGTTTAGTAGAATTCACCAGTAAGCCCAACTGGGCCTGGTGTTTTCTTATAAAGTTTATTTATTATTGATTCAATTTCATTAATAGATATAGGCCTATTCTGTTTGTCTGTTTTTTCTTGTGTTATTTTGGTAGACTAAATCCTTCAAAGAATTGGTAAATTTCATCAAGGTTATCAAATTATGGGCATGAAATTATTCATAATATTTATTACCCTTTAATAGTCACCAGACCTGTACTGTCCTATATTTCATTTCTGATATTGGTAATTTGTGTCCACTCTCTTTTTTCTTAAATTTGGGATTATTAAGTTTTCAAATCTTTTCAAAGAAGCAAATTTTGGTTTTGACAATTTTTTCTATTTCCAGTTTTCAATCTCTTTGATTTCTGCTCTAATGTATATTGTTTATCTTCTACTTAGTTTGGATTTAATTTGCTTTTCTTTTTAAAATTTCCTAAGGAAATTTAGATGATTGATTTTAGGTCTTCTTTTTTAATATATGTTTGATGCTATAAATTTCCTTCTAAATATGTTATTTAGAGTATGTTGTTTAATTTGCAAGTATTTGAGCATTTTCCAGCTACTGTATCTTTCCATTATTGATGTCTAATTCCACTGGAGTTTGAAAGGAATCATTCTATGATTTTTATTCTTTTAAATTTTTTGAAGTGTAATTTATGGCCTAGAATGTGCTCTACCTTGGTGAATGTTTTATGTGAGTTTAGAAAGAATACACATTCTACTGTTATTGGGTTAACCAGTCTATTGATGTCCATTATATACAGCTAAGCAATGTTTTTCTGTTCATTTATATATTCTTATTGACTTTCCACCTGTTGTATCTGTTAATGTCTGATGGGGGAGTTGAAGTCTTCAATTGAATTATAGTAGAGAAATTATCTATTTCTCTTTGCCATTCCATCTATTTTTATCTCATATGTTTTCTTTTTTTTAACTATAGACATATTAAGGACTGTTATAACTTCTTAGAAAAGTGATCACTTTATCATTGTATAAAGCCTTTCTTTATTCCTGATACTTTTCCTTGCTCTGAAGTTTTCTCTATCTGAAATTAATGTTATCATTACCGAATTTTTTTTGGGGGGGGGATACCGGTGATTGAACTCACAACCTTGCACCTGCCAGGCAGGAGCTTATGCCACTGAAGTAAATCCCCGGCCATTACTGCTTTTTTAAAATTAGTACTACAATGGTCTTCTTCCAACTTTTTAATTTTAATGCATATTATTCTTATTTTAGAATGGGTTTCTTATACACATTATGTACTTGGGTTTTTTTAATTTTTTAAAAGTAAAATGTTTTATCAACAGTTTTGATTGCACAATGAAACAATATTTGCATAAAATTGTTTAAATATATCATCAAGATTTGTATTATTTTTTACCTTTTCCTCTCAAGTATTTTTAAATTTTTATTAAGTTAATTGGTACAGTTTAGACATACGTAATGATTACACTCATCATGGAGAATCTGTACCTGTACATGATATATCTTGATTCCTCTTTTTTTCCCATTCCCTTCCCCTCCCTTCAACCCTTCTTCTTCTCCTTATTTATGAACTTTGTTTCCATTTTCTACTTCTTTTCTAATTTTTTCTTTTCCCATTCTTTCCATCTCCCCCCTACCTAGTTCTCCTTTCCTTTTGAAAAATTTTTTCCTATTTCACATTATTATACTTCCATTTTCTCACACCAGAAAGACAATGTGATATTTACACATGTCTAATTTATTTCACTTGAGAATATGATCTCAAGGTCGATCCATTTAGAAGTGCATGTCTCAAGTTTATCCTTGTTTATAACTGAGGAGTACTCCATTGAATATTTTAAAAAATCTTTATGCATTTATCAGTTGATGGGCATTTGGGCTATTTCCAAGATTTAGGTATTATGAATTGTGCTGCTATAAATGTGGGTGCAGGCATATTGTGGTATTGTACTTTTAATTCTTTTGGAAAGATCAACAAGGTGAATAGATGGGTCAAATGGGACATCTAGTCCAAGATTTTTAAGGAATCTCCACACTGATTTCCACAATGGTTGCACCTGTCTCCACTCCTACCAGCAGTGTAAAAGGGTTCCTTTTTCCCCACAGCCCCACCAGCATTTATTATTGGTTGATTTCTTGATGATAGCCATTTTTTCTGGGGTGAGATGAAACCTCTGTATTGTTTTAATTTGCATTTCTCAAGTGACCAATGACGTTGAACATTTTTTTCAAATATTTATTTGTTATTTGTATTTCTTAACTTGAGAAGTATGTATTCATCTCAGATGTCCATTTTTGGATTGGGTCTTTGAATTTGGGGGTCTTATTTTTTTCAATTGTTTATATGTTCTAGGTAGAAGTTTTTTGTGTGAGGGACATTTGCTAATTCTTTTTCCTATTCTGTGAGCTGTCTTTTTACTCTGTTAGTGGTTTGACATTCAAAAACTTTTTAATACAATGAGATCCCAGTTGTTGATTCTTTGAAGAACTTCCTGTGCAGTTTGGCTACTGTTCATGAACTCTCTAACTATCCCTGTAGTTTCAAGATTTCTACCTACTTTCTTTTCCAGTAGATTTAGTGTTTCTGTTTTAATATTTAGATCTTTGATCCATTTTGACTTTATTTTAGTGCATAGAGATAGACATGGGTCTAGGTTTAGTCTTCAATATGTGGAAAGCCAGTTTTTCCAGTACTCTTTATTAAAGAGGGTATCTTTCTTTCAATGAACATGTTTGATCCTTTTGTCAAAGATAAGGTGGCTGAGTGTCTTTGTAGTTGTGTCTGCATCTTCTAATCTGTTCCACTGAGCCTCAGGTCTGTTTTTGTGTCAGTACCATGCTGATTTTATCACAGTTGTTTTGCAGAATAAATTCAAGTCAGGGATTGTGACGCCTCCTGCCTTGCCTTTGTTGCCCAGGATTGCCTTTGCTATTCTAGGTCTCTTCTGGTTCCAAATGAATTTTAGGAATGGTTGCTCTAGATCTGTGAGGTACATTAATGGTAATTTAATCAGGTTTGAATTAAATCTGTATAACAGTCTTGGGAGTATAGCCATTTTCACAATGTTGGTTCTTCCTATCTATAAGCAAAGGATATCTTTTCATTTTCTGATATTCTCTTTGATCTCTTTTTTCAGAGTACTGTAATTTTCAGTATATAGATCCTTTACTTCCTTTGTTAGATTGAGTCCTAAACATTTCATCTTTTTTGGATGCTATTGTGAAGGGTAAGATTTCCTTGATTTTTCTCTCCATGAGTTTGTTATTCATGTACAGGAATACTATTGGTTTTTGAGTACTGACTTTGTATCCAGCTATATTACTGAATTTATTTTTTAATTCTAGAAGTCTTTTGGTGGACTTTCTGGGGTCTTCTATGTAGAGTATCATGTCACTAACGAATAATGATAATTTAACTTCTTCTTTTACTATCCTTATTCCTTTTATTTCTCTCTCTTGTTCAATTGTTCTAGCTAATACTCCAGAACTATATTAAGTAGGAGTGGTGATAGTGGATATCTTTGTCTTGTTCCTGATTTTAGAGTGAAAGCTTCCTATTTTTGTATGATGTTGGCAGTTGGTTTGTCATAGATGGCTTTTATTAGATTGAGGTATTCTGATTTTCTGTAGGGTTTTTATCATGAATGAGTGTTGGACTTTATCAAAAGCTTTTCCTGCATTTATTGAGACGATCATGTGATTTTTGTCTTTGGCTCTGTTGATATGGTATATTACATTTATTGATTTGCATATGTTGAACCGTCCCTGCATTCCTGGGATGAATCCCACTGGGTCATGGTGTATAACATTCTTGATGATTTTGCTGCATTGTATTTGCTAGTATTTTACTGAGAATTTTTGCATCTATGTTCATTAGGGAGATTGGTCTGTAGCTCTCTTTTTTCGTTGGGACTTTTTCGGTATTGGTATCAGGGTCATACTTGCCTCAAAGAGTGAGTTAGGGAGAATTGCTTCCATGTACCAGTTCTTTACATTACAAAAGTAATCCTAATTCCTGTCTCCCATAATTTGCATCATTAATGTCATATTTCACTTATATGTATGCAAAAATACACACACATATATGTGTACATATTCATACCTAATAGGATGCATTGTTGACATTATTCCAAACAAACTATTCAATCAGTTAATAATAAAACAAATAAATTTTTTATTTTGGCTTCATTCTCCAATGTTCTTCCTTTCTTTAGCTATATATGAGTTTCTAAATATATCACTTTACTTCTCTTTACAAAACTTTTTAACATTTTTTGAGAGACAGGTTTACTGATAAAAAATCTCTTCAATTTTTATCTAAGAAAGTTTTTATTTCTCATTTATTTTCCCCCCTGGTACTAGAGATCAAACCCATGGCCTTCCACGTGATAGGCAAATACTCTGAGATACATACAGCTACACTGAGATACATACAGCTCTAGACCCTCTCCTTCACTTTGAAGGGTGATTTCATCCCATACAGAATTCTAGGTTGGTGGAGTCTTTTTCTCAAAACTTTGAGTATTTCATTCTAATCTTTTCTTGCTTATGCGGTCTTGGAGGAGAGGCAAGCTGTCCTTAGGGTCCCTTTTCTCCTTCTGCTGGAAGCATGAAGGATATTTCCCTAATATTCACTGTGAGAAACTAGAGCCATGAGTCGAGATAAAATTCACAAGTGTGGGAGTTGTAGATGATTGGGTCTCTTTGAAGATTTTGTCTCTTAGATTTGTCCACACTAAACTTCTAGTCTTTCCTCAATTACAATTCAGGTTTCTCTATCCTGGTGCATGTCCCTGCAGAGATTTCTGTTCTAGTAAGTGATTTTTAGAATTCACCAGTCAGCCTCTTCAGTTTAGTGTGCACAGGTTTGTCCTATGAGCTCACTTCTTTTATAGGTGTAAGATGAATTGTTTAGATTGTTAAACATTTTACTTGTCAAGACAGACTAATAACTTCCAAGTTTCTTCTGTGCTGGACTAGAAACTTAATTCTGTATGCACTTTTAAAACTCAATTCAACAAAAACATTTTTAAGGCATCAAAACTCCAAATGTCACCTTTTCCCTTACAAATTTCTATTTTCCAGGAACAGTGAATGTTTATATTAATTTTTAGGAAGAGGGCTGTTTTTCCAGTTTGTAACTGTTACTCAGGTGGCCACTAGTGTATTTATAAATATTGTGTTCCTACTGCTTCTTGCTTTTTATCTTATATACTATCTGTTATATTTCCAGTTAAAGAGGAGAATTTAACCTTCTTACACCTACACAAACAAATCTACATATCTTCCATAATGCAATATTTAATCCCATTAATATCAGAATTTAGCTTTAATCAATACTCCCTATTCATTGTATTTGACTTTATGACTATTACTTCTAGCTGAATATGTGGAGTAATATGACTAAATATTTTATTTGCTTCTTTTTCATTGCCCCTGGAATTATTAATAGTTCCACTCTTATTTGTTTAGTTTTCTCTGTATACCTATTTTTATTCATATCCAAACTTTCAGAAAGAACTATAAATACTTAAAACCACCAATGCTTCTGGTAAAATAACAGTTTCATTATTTCTTAGGGACTTTCTGCAGGGCCTCTTCAAGCTTGTGCCAATCTGAGTAAGTATCTGTCTTACCATGCTTCTTTGCTGTCATCCCAGACTGTCTCCTTACCAACAGCCTAGGAATTCTCTTCATCTCTGTCCTGTGTTGGATGTCTTTGGATATTTGGACCACATGGCATCATCTTCTCAGTTTACTCCTTCATTTAGTGGAATACCTCCTCCAGTAGTGTCTTTTTTTTTATTTAAGAGAAAAAAAAGACACATAAGAAAGACAAAAAGCAAAAGAGACAAACAAACGACTAGAGTGAATGCACAACAGTAACATTACAGGTTTACAAAACAGGATGATAGAAACTTGACAATGGTTGCAATACTGCATATCGTTATCTTCAAAATGGTTGTTTACATTAACAGATATAGACATGTAAAATTGATCTAATCATATGAGTATTAACTGTTCTTTCTCAATATCTAACACATTCAGCAGTATGTTCATTTTAGTTATCTTCCCAGGAGTTTGGCTCAATGGCTTAAGTGCCTGTCTGGCAGGTGTGAAGTTGTGAGTTTGATCCCTGGTGCCACAAAAAAAAAAAAAAAAAAAAAAAAAAAGAGAAAAAGAAAAAGAAAAAACAAAGAAAAAGAAATGAAAAACCTTTATGTCTGAAAGAGGGAAGGGAAAAAGAAAAGATATAAATCTGTATATATGTGTATCCACTAGTGTCTTGATAAAAGATACCTGGGAGTTACATTTTTGAGAGATTTCTTAGCTGATGCTTGCAATTGATTTAACTAGGTATAGAATTCTCAGCTGGTAATTGCTCCCCCTCAGCATTTTAAGGGAATTATTTCAGTCTTTTTGTTGTTTATTTTTCGTTTTGTTCTGTTTTGTTTTGTTTTGTACTTCCAACATTGGTATTGAGAAACTTGATTCCATTCTGGCTCCTGAACATTTTTGTATGTTATTCATTTTTACTGTTCTCTTTTCTGGGACCTTTAGCTCTTTTCACTTTTTTCTCAGAAGCCTGAAAATTGGTAACTGTGTCACAACATCCCCTTCCACACCAGGCATTGTTCTGAGTACCTAATAGGGACATTTTGCCTTAAGTTTTTCTCTTCTGGTAATTTGTCTTGTACTATTTTTAGTTAACGTTTTCCATTCTCTACCTCTGCTTCTAGAACTCCTTTCCTTTGGCTAATTTTCTTATCTAATTACTCTGTTTTGCCTATCTCTGTTATTTTTCTGCATTCTAAAATATTTGCTTTATCTTCGACCTCTTTTATTAATTTTTCACTTTTGCTACAACGATTCATAGCAAGAATTTTTGTTTTTATCTGAATTATTTTGTCATGTAAGCACTATCTTCCCTTTCCTCTCAAATTTTAATTATAATTTTCTGGTGTTTCTGCCCTGTGCCTTGTCTGTTTACTCCTCAAATTCCGTTTTGATTTTCTCCCCTCTGTTTGATACATTCTATTTCAGTTTCCTCAGTTATCCAGTGATCTCAGATCTTTGTTTAGACCTATGATTGAAGCACTGAAGAATGGATGGTGGTTGAATGGGACATTATTAATTGGCAGAGGCTCAGCCATTTGTTGGGAATCTCAAACCATCAGTATCTGTTGTTTTTATTCATGATCAGTCCCCCAAATCTCCCACCTAGTGTATATAAGTCTTGTCTGTTAACATTTTCTTGGTGCTTACACGGGAAACAGGCTGCAGGGAGGAAGGATGCTACCCATTTACCATATACAATCATCTTGTTTTTAGGGCAGTATTCTACCAACATCTCTGCCTGTATATCCTAAACCAGAGCCTTCTTGATTCAGAGTATCACAACCCATTCTCTGCCAGGTTAGAAGAGAACGGTGGCCTTGTAAGGAACATGGAAAGAGAATCTATGGGCCTAATTGATTCTCATTTGATGTTCAGCACAGTACTCTTTCAGAATCAATCTGTGGATCTCTTTGTGGTCTTGCAGCAAAATTTTATCTGGTCCTGGGGTTCCTCCCTATTTACTTAGTCTTTAGTTTCTTCTGTTTTCACTGTTTACCTCCACACTCCTGAAATTTTTTTCCATTTGTCTTCTTTCCCACTCTCCTTGTCTTTTGAGTTTATGCTTCTAAAAATTCTCTTTAATGGCATTTCAGCAGAGGTAGTGAGGTTAATGGATGCCTTGTTTTCCTAGTTTCTTTAAAGATTAAATGCATGATTTTCATAAGTGAGCTATCAATCATAAATTTCAAAATTATGCAAGAAATTTAGTGTGGGAAGATTAAGAGCTTAAATTGGCATGGTGTTTTGAACAGGTGGTATTTTAAATCCAGTTGGAACTAGGAGTAGAGACACACACCTGCAATCCCAACACTCTGAGACACTGAGGCAAAATAATCACAAGGTCAGGCCCAGCCTGGGAAACTTAGTGAATTAGCAATACCTTGTCCCAAAACAAAAAATAAAAAAGGACTAGGGAAACAGCTCACAACAAAGGCCCTGATTCAATCTACAGGACTGCAAACAAAATCCAGTTTGGTATTGCATTATTTATATAACATGTTTATCTGATTAATTACAGAATTAACTTAATTCACTTAAAAGAAAGCAGGACTAAATAGGAGTATATCTACTTTCCTTCCTCTCCACTCCACTCCATCCCCAGAGCATTAAACCACAGACACTTCATACTGACACTTTGTTCCCAAATATAACTAGAGCTTCAACATAACATGGCATTCTTCTGAAGGAGGGTGCAGATGACAATAAAGTAGAAAAGTTTTCTATTGCATTTATCTGATAGATCCTGCTTTGCAATCCATCTTCATTTACTTCTCCTGTCATGAGAAAGCTTGGAGTTGCTTTATTGACATCCTTTCCTTACTGTAGGTATATCAAGGTGATATCACAAAGCACTCTAGCTGCCTTCAGGTACAGGGTACTGTGCAAGAAAAATAAGGAAGTAGAATGGAAAGAATGATTTTCCTGACCCAGGTCTGAGATACCTTGTTAATCACAACTTTCCAGAAGAAAGGATGATTTGAGCAATACGTCAGTAACCTGAGGAGAACAAAATTTTCCATAAGGGAGAATAGAATCAGAAGCACATCTCTTACCATTTCTCTTTCCTTTCCTCTTTTTAGATTACAGATGTGATCTATTCAGTTATGAAACAAGGTGTCTTACCCAGGTCCTTCCTTCAGTCATAAGAACTTTAGAAGAATGCCAAGGAACCGTGAGTTTCATGACTCCACACTTTCATTGAATTTTATGGAAGTATTTGAGTAAGCTTTATAGCCTTTACTGTTCATTTATTTCAGATTCCCTTAACTGTTTCAAAATAAACTCCTCTCACTGATTAAGTTTGAAATTCATGCAACCAACTTAGCTATGGAGGCAGTATTGTCTCCCAGATTGATGGCACCCTGACCAGTGATGCTCCCCAGAGCAGTCCCACCATGGTGGGGAGCACCAGCTCTGGCGCAGGTAAGTTCAAATTCTGGTCTTGACATTTAGGACTTAGGAGACTGGGTTTGTGTGTGTGAATTAATATGTCCTTTAAATGGAAACTGAAAGCTATGATATTTACTTACTTTCTTTGCTTTAATTTTTTAGAAAACTTGGAGCTAAATGCAAAACTCCTTTACATCAAAAGTCTCATTTGCGGTAAACAGTAGATCTCTTTCCTTTGTTTCCTTTGATGATCTTTACTATGTTTGATTGCCAGTGTCTCATTGTGGGCTTCAAGTTTCAGTTTTGAGCCCAACAAGATCATCAAGTATGAATCCAAAATAATTTGTACCCTTTGAATGCTTTGTCTCTAGGTGGTTCTTGATGCTGCTTCACTGTCCCTCACAGTTTTTTCAAGTGAGTAAGTAGCATGATGGGCTAATTTCATTTTATTGTATTTTCTATTCCTATAAAAAGATGGGTTGACACTGATACTTGAAGATCTGATTTCTAAAGTTGCAGAGTTTGCAGATAACGAGTGCAAAGGAAGAAGCACAAAAAGCTACATAGTTTTTATTTCCTATTTGAAGAAATCAGGTGAGTTTATAAACCAATGAATTTGACCTACAACTGCCATCAAGAGATTATTTCTATTTCTTCTAAATACATAAGTAATTCATTCAGTAAGCATTTATTGAATAACTATTATGTGCCAGGTATGTACTAGTCTCTCAGAGTACAGACATAAAAACAGATCTTCTTTCTGAAAGATGTCATAGTCTAAAGAGAAAAAATAATAAGCAAGTATAATAATGTCAGATAAATACCACAGTAAAATGCTATGAAAATATAACATTGACACCAGGCATTTCTGACAGGCATTGATTTTTAAATGACTTTGAATATGCTTAGCTTTTATAGATAACAGTTTACAAAAGAGTTAAATCAATTTATTTTCTTACTAGCAATGTATGGTAGTTCTAGCTGTTCCATGTCCTTGTCAACACTTGCCCCTGTAAGTATTAATTTTAGTCATTCTGCCAGGTAGCTCATGCTGCGTGGGGAGCAGTTGAGCTATGGCTGAGCCAGAGGTCAGCAAACTCCTTGGGACTACAGCAAAGTCAGTCCCAGGAACATAAAATGTCAGAGGCAGACAATATAAACAAGTTAACTTCTAGCTCAGTTGCATATTAACAAGTGTGCAGCCTTGGTGTTCCTCCCTGTTAACTACAGCACAGATAGCTCTCAGACTGTCTTACTTTTAGTGTTCTCAGCAAAACACTGAGACCTTTCACTTTTGACCCTGTTGCATACTTTTTACTGTGTATAAATAAAGACACAGACTGTGCTGGGTTGTCACTACATCTCCATCAGAGAGGTCACATCCCACCCAGTCCCAGCTTTCCTTTTATTATGTGTCTTGTCTTTTCTTAATCTCCTGTTGCCCCCTTTCAAGACCTCGCTGATTGTGCAGGTCTTGACAATGGTATCTCATTTTTTGTTTTAATTTGCCTTTTCCTGATAAGTAGTTGTTGATAAAGCAACACGTGGGGAAAGACAAACAGAGGCAGAAGCATTATAGACAGGCACTAACACATACCAAATGGTACAGAAGCTAGAGATAATGATGTGCATGATAGGAGTAAGAGATGGCAGGAGATGGGGCAAGAGAGAGTACAAATTGGAGAATGATCTGAGTGGGTTGTGCATTCAGAAGGTTAAACTGATTCCTAGTGTTCAACTAAGACATAGGAAATTTGGCCATCAAATGGTTTTTTAAAGTAAGAAATAAATATAACCAGACCTGTAGTTAAATGATCCTTCTCAGAACAGGAAGACAAACTGGAGAAAGAAATACTTGGGGTAACAACAGAAGAAGAGTGTGACTGGGCCTGACAAAAGGCAACGACACCAAGCACATGCAGAAAAGGTGATCATAAGGAACATTTGGGCTACAGACTCAACAGCATTAGCTGAACAGGAGAGGTGAGCAGGGAGCACAAGATGGCACCCCAGATTCTAGCCTCCCAACTGGTGAGATGGGGATAGTGTTGCCAATTTTGTGGGCATATTCTACCAAAAGTGTTGGTAGACCACCCACTTAGATATTTTTCTTCATGTACCTCAGGAACCAAACAGTGGAACCTGGATGTTTAACAGTTCCTTGTCCTGGAAAAGAGGAAGATTTTTTGTTTTCTTTTCTTTTTTTTTTTTTTTTTTTTTTTTTTTTTTTTTTTTTTTTTTTTTTTTTTTTTTTTTTTTTTACCAGGAATCAAACTCAAGACCTCACACATGCCAGGCAGACACTGTGCCACTGAGCTACAGTCCCAGCCCAGATTCTGTTTTCAAAGTTTAATTTAGAGGGACAACAGACAAAGTGAAGAAAGGAGTCCAGGGAGTAGAGAGAGGAGACAAATGTAAAATTCTCTGACTTTTGAGTGAGAGAGTTTCCTGAGGCCACTATTACACCAATGAAGAGGATTTGAATGTGGGACATATCTACACCTCACCCAGAGCACTGTCCCAAAGTTGGCACAAGGCCTAGAATCAAAGGTAACACAATAACAAAAATCAAAAATATAAAATGCTGATTTCTACAGACAACATACTGGTCACCAGCATGTGGAGAGTGCATAAAGCCACAAAAAGTGTGACATTAATCCAAGATTGCTTATGGGTAAAAGGAGAAAAGGATCAAAATGATGGGAAATATAAGTGTTTCAGGGATCAAAATTAACTGGAGAAGGTTGACAAAGAATGTCCAAAAAAGCAGGAAGAGAACCGGAAAATAACTGGGTCATATAACCCAAAGAAGTGAATTTAATAAAGGAAGTGATCAATGTGGCCAAGTTCTGGAAAGATAATTTAAATAGTGGAAATGTTAAAGTTTTAGAAAGTCATTAATGATTTTTTAGGAGCTATTTTGCTAGGCTGATGTGATATAAGGATAGATGGAGTGCTTCAAATAAATGATCAGGCTGGGGATAGCTCAATGGCAACAGTGCCTGCCTGGCAAGTGCAAGCTCCTGAGTTCAATTCCCGGTACTAAAGTGAAGAGGTGCAGTGAATATTTTCTATTGTTTGTTAGAGATTAAGAGTGAAGTAGAGGAGCCAGGCGTGGTGGTGCAAACCTTTAATCCCAGCACTCAGGAGGCTGAGGCAGGTGGAGCATAGTGAGTTTGAGGCCGGCTTGGGCTACAACGCAAGCTGGGCTACAACGCAAGCGCAAGGCTGGCCTGAGCTATATAGTGCGACCCTGCCTCAAAAAACTAGGGCTGGGAGTTTGGCTCAGTGGCTTAAGCGCCTGTCTAGCAGGCGTGAGGCTGTGAGCTCAATCCCCTTTGCCAAAAAAAAAAAAAAAAAAAAAGAGTGAAGTAGGGAAAACATAGAGATTACAGGTTTGGGGGAAAGAATTTTCGTTTAACACAATAGAAGATACAGCGTGGTAAATGTTATCAAGAAGAAGCCAACAGTAATTAATAGAGAGATCAAAAAACAAGAGAGAGGAAAAACTAAGAGAAGAAAACTGAGACATCAGAAGGGAAATGGATAGTGACATTTAAGAAAGAAGAGATTGTCAGCTATACACACTGCTTTAAAAGCCCCAAGAAATACCAGGACAGAAAACAGTATTTGGCAATTAAGATATCAGTAAAGATTTGCGGGAGGATGTTTGAGTGTTGAGGACAGAAGCAAAAGTAAAAGGAGCTAAAAATCAAAGGGAATATGAGAAACTGAAAACAATGTTTAAGACTGTGCTTTCAAAAACACTTGGATGGCCAAGTGTAGCAGCACACGTCTGTAATCCCAGTACTCAGGAGGCTGAAGCAGAAGGATTGCTGTGAGTTTGAGGCCAGCTTGGTTTATAAAGTAAATTCAAGCCAACCTGAACTGCATGGTGTAACCCTGCCTCAAAAAGAGAAAAAAAGGGCCGGGGACTTAGCTCAGTGGCTCAAGTGCTTGCCTGGTAAGCGCGAGGTCATGAGTTTGATCCTCAGTATCAAAACAAAACAAAACAAAACCACTTGGCTGTGATCAGAAGATACAGAAATTCTTTAAACCTGCTTATCAACTCTGCTAGATCCATGGTTTACCAGTAACCTTGCTCTCTTATTGGAAAGGGCTGGGCAGTTAGCCAAGAAAAGTGAATCTTATGGGCACAGCCGTCATCCAAGGTGGGCACCCAAAGTAATAACCACTTGCTTTCTCTTGATGGAAACTCTTTCTGGAAAAAATTCAGAGTCTACTCATAGTCCAATGCCATATACACACTGGAGGAGATTCTTATGTGATTTTGGAGTTATGAAGTACTTTTTTCCTGGAGATTAACTGATCTCTAAGATAGTCAGCTAACAAAATAATGTTCCAATTCATAATATCTATTAGTCTACCTTTCAGAGATTATATCTTTCCTTTCCTATATGTCCTAGTTATTTTGAACCATGAATAGGAAAACAAAGGATCATTAAGGATTCTTTTTTTTAAAAAGTCTTTGTTTACACTATCATGATTTCAGAATATCTATGTAATCAGTCAGCACCATTTTTTTGGAAGCCAAATAGCAATCATTAATGAAGTCTGGTTTGTTGTTGCACTCCTCTCCCCTCCTGTAATTTATAGACATAGTTAGAGTCAGCTTACTCATTCTGTATGTATGGATACTTACAATTATACCCTTACAGCTAACCAAGATTTTTAAAAGCCCAGTATAACCATGGGCTGTGGCTTTTATTAGTCACAACCTCCGGAAGTGTTGATTCAGCTGAGCAGGAAGTGATAGGAGCATTCACCCTGACTTGGTTAAGAGTCATACACAGGGGATGGCTGCAGAACTGGGTAGAAGATGAAAAAAGGATAAGTAAATGCTTAAAAGAATTACATTTTTCAAAGCACCTTTTCCTCTGGTTAGGAAAGTAGCACTTCTTATGCTGTCATGTGTTCAGATTCATGAGTTATGAAATTTGTAGCATTCTAACTATGATATCTGAGCAGAGCAATGGTAGGGAGGAAATTACCACAAATGCCTGTTGGCAGTTGGGGAATAATACTTTTGCACCACTTAAAAATATTTAACATGAGCACACTCCAGGAATGTGCCCTCAATAGCTGTGCACAGGATCTACCTGGTCCCACGACTCAGCACAATCCACCAGGGGACTGCCAGCCCAGTGTCACAGGACACAGAGGTACAGAGCCCAGTCCAGCCCAGGACCCCAGAGCTGCTCAGCAGTGACTGGCCAGCATAGCTGGAGGGTCTTGGAGGGCTTGGGCTCTCCCCACCAGAGTATGGGGTGCGTGCAAGCTCCATTCTTCAGTGGAGTGGTCGGCACAGTGGGTCCTAGAGGTCACGAGCCCACCCAGCCAGGAGCAAGGCCCCAGCACTGTAGGCCTGGGACTCACCCAGGCTTGCCTGGCACACCAGAGGCTCTGAACTCCTTGCAGCCAGACTCAGGGTCCAGGTGGTGCCACACTCCGGGGTATGCTTCCCCTAGCTGCCGGGAACCGGGAGGGCTTGGCCCCCACCAAGTAAGGTGGAGGCTCCACCAGCACACTCCGAGTGTGCGCCCTCACTAGCTGCACAGAGGATCCAGCTCTACCCGGTCCCGCGACTCAGTGCAACCCACCAGGGGAATGCCCAGTCAGCCTCACAGGACACAGAACCACACAGGTCCTACAAGAAAATGACAAAATGAAAGACCAAGAGGCAGTCTCAATCCCCCAACCCACTGAGAACAAACCCAAGAGACACTGAAATGGAAGACACTGGGAGTCACCAACTGAACTTTCTGAAATGATAGAAAATGCAGTAAAGAAACAGCTCGATGAAGCTATAGAGAAACTCAAATCAGAAATAATCTCTCAGCTAAAAAATGAAATGAGAATCATTATTAAAGAAATGTGTGTATCTAAAGAAGAGCAAGATAAAAAAAATAGAAGAATTTAAGAAAATGATCAAAACTTTGAATGAACAATGTAAGACACAAACAGAATGCATGAAACAAATTCAAAGGGAAATGCAGGAAATGAAAAATTCCATGCAAAGTTTGAAAAACCACTTGAATGAAGCTGAAGATAGAATCTCAGACAGCTTGGGAGATCATGGCCATGAAAGAAAAGATCTCTTAAACATAGGAAGGAACCAAGAAACAACAATTCAACAGCTGCAAGATGATGCCAAGAGAAATAACATAAGATTAATAGGCATAAATGAAAAAGCAGGGGTTAATTCTAATGACCTGCGAAGACTATTCACAGAAATAATAGCAGAAAACTTTCCAAACATGGGAAGAGAATCTGAAATACAGGTAAATGAGGCATACAGAACCCCAATTAACCATAACCAAAATAAATCTTCACCCAGACATATAATAATTAGGGTATCAGAAATACAGCACAAGAACAAAATACTAAAAGCTGTCAGAGAAAAGAAACAGATCACCTATGAAGGAAAGCCTATCAGAATCACGGCAGACTTCTCAACACAAACCTTTAAGTTAAGAAGAGCTTGGAGTGAAGTATTTCAAATCTTGAAAGAAAACAACTTCCAACCCAGACTGATGTACCCTGCAAAACTATCCTTAAAAATTGATGGAGAAATAGGATACTTTCATGACAAAGAACAATTGAAGAAATTTATGGCCATGAAACTAACACTACAAAGAGTACTGGAAGACACTCTAGAAAGAGACAAAGATAGCTACAATCTTAAGAACAACAAAAAAAGGAAACCACTAAGCAGGGCAAATAATGAAACAGAAAATGTAGAAAACCAACAACAGAAAGATATCATGACAGGGATGAACCAGTACATATCAGTTACATCAATCAATGTAAATGGTCTCAACTCACCAATAAAAAGAAACAGATTAGCAGAATGGGTTAAGAAATAAAACCCAACAACATGCTGTGTAGGAGAAACACATTTCACTCAAAAAGAAATTCACAGACTAAAAATCAAAGGCTGGAAAACAATACTCAATGCAACAGGAACCCAGAAAAAAGCAGGGGTAGCTATTATGTTTGCAGACAATACGACCTTCAAGCCAAGAATGATCAAAAGAGATAAAGAAGGTCACTATATACTTGTTAGGGGAAAACTTCAAGAGGAAGAGATTACAATCATAAATATATATGCACCAAATATGGGAGCA
>RJWM01019704.1:0-38532 GCA_004363535.1 Dasyprocta punctata | reverse complement strand
TGAATTTGCAACCTTGTCACTGAGCTAAATCCCTGGCCCCAAGAATGGGAATCTTGCATGATACCACTGCACCAGTGGTATTGTTGTTCTATTTTTCTTTCTCAAGATTGCTTTGAATTTGTTGTTCCAGGGCTGGGGATTTAGCTTAGTGGTGTCAGCACCTGCCTGGCAGGCATGAGGTTGTGAGTTTCATCCCTGGTACCAAGAGAAAAAAAAAAAAAAAAAAAAAAGAATTTATTGTTCCACACAAATTGTAGAATAATTTTTTACTATTTGTGTCTCTTCAAGTTTCTTTCATCAATGAGTTCTAATTTAGGTTTGCAGGTATTTTATTTCCTTGATTAAATTTCTAAAGTATTTCATTCTTGATGCTATTGCAAATCAGATCACTTTATTTCTTTTTTCAGATAGGTCATTACTAGCATAGAGAAGAGACACAGATTGTCTTTTCATCTTGATTTTTTATTCTTCTATTTTACTGGATTTGTTGAATTTGTTTATTGGTTCTAACATTTTAACATGGAATGTTTAGAGCTTTCTGTATGAAAATGTCATCTGCAAGCAGAGACAACTTAACTTCTTCCTCAAGGCTGATGCAGTGGAAGTAGAGAGAACCCTGCTACCTAGTTTCCTAAATTGGTTCAAAACATTTGTCTCTCCAGGTCATTTGGACTTTGGGGAAGAGCCGGAGTCACGAGGCACCGCATGCCAGCCATCAGGCAAATGAAGCTGCTCTGAAGAGCTTTTGTGAGCCGCCTCTCTGCTCGGGGCACCCGGCAGTGACACTTGCTGTGATTTTGATCAAACATCACAAAGGTGCTTAGGAAGGAGAACTTGCGGAATTGCTCCAGAAAGTGGGAAGAAAAATGGGATAAGTGTGTAGTAAAAGGAAGTCCTTTGAGGGGGCACAAGAGCAGTGTGTCTTTTTCTGTAATGAGGTTTTAAAATGTAAACATTCACAGCAAGTTTTGATCACAGCTCCTATTTTGGGTTGGCAGTTTTTGTCCTACACTTTGAATACCTTCCCCATCTCTCTTGACCCATTAGAATTTTGACTGGAATCTGCTGGTCATCACGTGAAGGTCTGCACCTATGTCTTGAGTTATTTTTTCTTGGGCTGCGTTTGAAAACTTGTCCTCATCCTTAGCTTCTGAGAATCCAATTATAATGCGTCTCAGAAGCATCTCAACTTTGCATTAATCTCACTGGGACTCTCCTGAGCTTTGTGAAGGCGGGTGCTGATAACCCTTTCAAGATCTGTGAAATTATCAGCTACCATTTCTCTAAGAAAGTTTTCTGGCCCTCCCTTTCCCTTCTTGGGACTCCCATGATGCATAGGTTCATTTGCTTGGTGGGTTTTTTTATTATTATTTTAATTTTTGTTTGTCTAAAAAGCTAACTGCAAGTGACTTACTTGTCAGAAAGCGCGCTGATTCTTCCCTCTGCATGACTGAACTGCGGCTGTGACTTTCTGTCGATTGTTCAGTCTGTCATTCCGGTCTCCTTTTCTAGAATTCTCTCCGTGGTGTTCGTAATTTCTACTTATACAGCATCTCGTCTTTGTACACTTATCACTTTTCTCATTTTGTTTAGTCGTCTTGCTCTCTTACATCTCACGGAGCTTCTCGAAGATGCGGACTTGTCAGGTAGCTCGCAGACCTCCATCGCTCTGGGAGTAGCTCCAGGGACTATATCAGTTTCCCTCTGAGGTGTCACGTGTGTCTCCTTGCGATCCACGCGGCCTGCGTTGGTGTCTGTGGAGATGCCGACCCTTTCTTTCAGTCTTCACACACTGGCTTCAGCAGGCAGAGACCTTCTCCTGCTGGGTCCTCACCTCTAGCATCACAGCTGAATGGACTTGTAGCCAAGTCACCAGGCGCTAAGGGACCGCAGTGTCTTCTGTTGCTAGCTAGCCTGTTACCTGCAGCAGGGCAGGTGTGGGCTAGGCAGCCTCCTGGAGCAGGTCAGTGGGGTTGGAGTGGGACAAGGGTCTGCTCCATGTCTCTAGTTGGGTCCCCAGGTGCAGGCTCACTCCTGGGTTCACAGGGCTCCCAGCAGGTCCTTCGGTGAGTTTTTGGGCAGACAGGACTTGGCACAGAGTCCCAGGGCAGCTTTGGGGTCACAGCGGGGACTGCAGGGCTGTAGATAGCTGTGCTTTCTCCTGGGCTCCTGGGCACTGTTTTCCAGGGCTGCTTCGGGATCTGCAAGCTGCCTGAGGTCCAGTCTGCTCCCAGGGCCTGAATAGGTGTGGCTCTCGGGGGGCCCCGGCCTGCATCTGAGCCAGCTGGGCCGGGCTGCAGGGCTGCCTCGGGCTCTATGATGGGGCCCAGGTAGGCAGGTCTTCCTCCCCCCCCATGGATAGGCGAGCCTGTGGGTCACCGTGCAGCCCACAGTGACTGGGCGGGACTGGAGCTAGGTCCCAAGCCTTCTCAGGGTCCTCAGCTGGGACAAGCTTGCCTGCCTGTTACCTAGCCCAGGAGGGGGACAACTTATTCTGGGTACCGAGGCAGGTGATACCAGTGCAGAACTAAGGTCACACAGGGCGGCATCTAAGTCCCCAGGGAACAGGTCGGTTTTTGGGCCCGTGGTGGGAGCCACAGCAGTGAGCCCGCGACCTGGGTGTTATCTGTCTTCTTGAAACAGCCCTTTGTCATTTATGCTCCCCTGGGGTTTTATAACCACTTACTCAGTTCCTGAAACCACAAAGACACCTTTGAAGGTAGCTACTAAATTATTGCTGCATAGGCGGTAAGAGCTGGGGACGCCTTTTCCACCAGCTTGTCGGCCAATCGTGAGCTGAATTTGGAAGGAGAAAGAGGAATTTTCCTGTAGACAGCTGGAGAAGGCCGTGCAGAGATACAGAGATACGCACCACACCAGATTCCAAGGCCCTCGCATGGTCACTGCATCAGCTTTGAGCAGATCTGTCCCCAAAATGATACTTAACATAAGGGAGGATTGGGTCTCTAAAATACCTTCCGTTTTGTCATTTAAACTCCTGAAGAAAAATCCCCTCCGAGTCACTTATCTTTTCTACAGAATTCCTTCTTTTGCTTAACTTTTGCCGACCAACATTCATTTGCTCACCTTTTAGGACTTCTGGAAAGAAAGCAAGCAGCAAGGGTGTGTGTGTGTGTGGTGGGGTGGGACGCACATCCCAGAGCCCCGTGGGGTTGTTCCGATGACCTAGCCAGGAGACTCACGTGCTCCAAGTTAAATCAGAGAAATGCAAGGTGGTGTGCATCTACGCTGCCAAAAGGGGTGAATTCTAATCCAAGTTCCGTCAAGGATATTTTGAGGGGAAAGCAGTTCTTTGCACAATTCTATCCGGGAAAGCTAATCGCCTTTAGTCAACACTACCTGCCGAAGCCCATAATGTGTCATGTCGGTTATAACACTTCAGAAATTGTTGTAATCGCATCCAGTTCTTCTGTTTCTCCTTCCCAGGACAGAAATGATATTGGCAGCAGAGAAGGAAGCAGCGAGGCGGCAGAGAGGCGGCTGGGAGTGCTGTCCTCCGGAGTCAGGGCCCAAGGTGTCAGGGGGTTCCTGGGGTGTGGATGAAGCCTGCGTCCTGTGTACAGTGGATTCTGCAATGGAATTACCTTATATCGTCGACCCATCAGGGTCATGGCCTGGTCACTTCACTACATACCTCCAGGAAAGCCAGGGGTGATTTCTAGCACTGTCTCTGAGCTTCGTAGATCTCCAGTTGTCCTGAGTTCCAGGCACGCGTGAAGCCAGTGGCCAGCACAGGGGCAGCCCAAGCTATTTGTTCAAAACCAAGCTGATTTTCTCCTTTCTGCCGTGGCAGGGTCTTTCTCTCCGTACAAGCAGCTTCTCCTAGTGAGGACCTGGGAAGAGGTCCTGGAGGCTCCCTCTTTCTGTACACCCAGTGGTCAGACCCTCTACATTTGGCCTTCTCAGCTCTCTCCTGCCCCCATCAGTGTTCTATGTCAATTGTTCTTACTTTTTCACATCGCTTCCTGCAGTAGCCTCACAAGCAGATCTTCAGCTTTTAGTTTTATCCATTTATAGTTCTTGCCACAGAGAAGCCAGCTGAATCTTTTAAAAGTGAATATCTAATCAAGGAACTTTATTGCATACAGACTTCTAAATGGCTTCTCCTTTGCTTTCCAAAATGAAACACCAACTCTGTAATGAGCATGGATTAAACATTTCAGGACTTGGCCCTGTCTCTCCTCCAGTCTGGTATATCCCATCTCATTCTACCCTGCCCTTTTCTTCTTCAACCTCTGTTATTCTAAGAACTAATAGTTAATGTCTCCTGAGCTCCCACCTTGAGCTGTAACTACGCTGATATTGTATATCATTATTTTCCAAACTTTTCTAATGATGCATATCACCTGGGATCCTTGCTAAAAATACCATCTCTGGTCTTCATCCCAGACCTATTGAATCATAATCTTTAGGGACTAGTCTGGGAAGCTGTGTGTCTTCTGTTTAAAAAAGGGCCATGGACAGAACTAATTGAGAAGTTTGGGAGAACACTGCTTTACCTAAACTTTCACTTTTAAAATGTAATGCAATAAGAACTGTTATTTGTCTCATTTTCAGATAGGAAAAAAAAAGAAGCTAAGGAGGAGACTTAGGGCTCAAAGACACATGACTGGCTGGTCATCAAACCAGCCCAAAATGTATACCAATGGCCTGGGCTGCTTTTCTCACAGGTCAGCCCATGCCCTGTGTTTATTCTTGATTATCTGTGCCTTTCCTGCTCTTTAATGTGGAAAGTTATTTCCTCGTCTTTACTCTGAAATTGCTGTTCATTTTCCTAGTTCAGTGCAGACTATGGATTTCTTCACCTCACCAGTCTGGGTCGCTTGCCTTCCTCTGAACCACACTGCTAAGGGGGGACATCGAGCTCTCTGTGCTGATCTCTCACCCTAATGGACGAGGAGGCTGGATTCCAGCCCACCCGGGCCCTCAGTCTGGCCCAGTGCCTGCCACGCTAGGTGCGTGAGAAATACCCGCCGCAGGAGTAAAACTACAGCGTCACTCGGAAAGCCCCTGAGTGCAGGTGCTGGGGTGGGTGGGTCGGGGTGACTCCAGGTTAGAATCAGGCCTCGCCCCCTGTGAATTCTGTCATTATCATTCTAGGGACCTTTTAGGGCAGACTAAGAGCCCAGCCCATTCCTTCTCAACTTCAAGGGAATCAACCATGTTACACACTGCAGTCGGAGAAAGGGCAGGGAAGTTTCCAGAAAGGGAGGCTCTCACAAGGGAAAGGGGCCTGGGCTGGCGAGGTGGCCTCCACTCCAGACTTCAGGGTGTCCAGTGTCCCCCACCCCACATTCCCATGGCTGTGAACCTGCTCCATGTAGGTTGCAGCAAAGCAAAGCAAAGCATGGGGTGCATGGGGTCAATGGTTCCATGTGGCCTTTGGGCGGCAGACCTGTCCCTGCAGTGGGGTCAGTGACTGTGCTCTGGCAAACAGAAACACAGAAATGACATGCAGGATTAGGAGGCAGATTTATGAATGTTGACGGGAACTCACCTCAAGAAAAAAACGTCAGGCCCTGATCTCTGGTGATCTAGGGCTGATACAGAGCTTGCAAGCAGGAAATATACAGAAACCAAGTACCTGGCTGTCTTTGGTTGGTTCTTACAATGTGCATCACAGTGACCAGCTATGCATCACAGCGACCAGCCGTTTCTAAGAAATAGAAGTAACAGGAACTGTAACAGGAACTGTTACCTGAGCAACTAACAGAAACTGAAATACACTGGCTTGGTGGGTGGGTAGGGGTCATTTTCTGCTACAGTTGCACTTAGAACTGAGGCCTGGCTAGAGGCCTCGTCCTGTGCACTAGAAGCTCTGTGTACACCAGGACTTGGGCTGATACTGCTACCTGCACTTCCTTTCCGTCAGGGACAGGGCTGGGCCTGAACCCTGGAGTAGGGTACTTGAGTGGCTTCAGAACACCTGCCTTCCTCTACTGGGTGAGGCAGTGCCACAAGGGACACCAAATCAGCAGGCAAGACTGTTCAGGGGTCAGCAGGGTTAGGCCCATTCATGAGCCCTGCACCCATTCTGGCTTCCTCTTGCCCGCTGTTTGCCAAAGCCAAGGAATGAAAACGGATCTGCTGATGGGGGCGAGCACTGTGATATTCACGGCAACATTTATCTTTGGCAAGAGAAATTTGGGGAAGTTAGATTTTTCCCTTAATTGCATATGCTTGGGTTTGTTATCATCACTTATTACAAAAAAAAAAAAAGGTTGAGGTCTTCACGTTGGTGAGGACTGGAAATTTGGGTAATATAATTCAATAATAAAAGTGATAAATTTGGGTAAAATAACCCAACTATAAAGAACTTTGGAAACACAAAGCTCTTTCTCATGTAGACTATGAACAGTTCTGTGATGACATGAGGGAGACCCCAGGGACGCAAAGCAGAAATGTGTTTAGAGACAAATTTTGAAAAACACTGTTTATTTGTCTGCATTTGTAGAACGTGATTCCATTTCTCGTGGGGTGTAGGTACATGAAAATTGTACATATTAATTCTTTTTTCTTCCCTTCCCTTTCTGTTCTTCCCTGTTCCTTCCAGCTCTTGGTCCCTGTTATGGTTTGAGTCTGGATGTCCCCCCAAAGCCTCATACAGTTATGGGCTTCTAGAGTTTGTGAATGACTCATGGTCCAGTGCTGGGATCACGGGTGTGAGTGCTATACCCAAGTGAGTGTGGCCCACATACACTATAAGGGACAGAAAGAATCTTCTTTCAGAACTCTTCCCCTTTGGCTGTCATTCCACCACCATGAACTGTTGCTCCTCTGCCACACCACCTTGCCTTGGAGCCAGCTGAGTATGGACTGAAACCTCCACATACTGTGAGCTAAATAAACCTTTTCTTCCCTAACTTTGGGTTTTGGGTATTTTGTTCCAGGAATTAGAGAAAAATAACCAAAACAGAATTTTGTACCAGAAGTGGGGTCTTTGCTGTGCCTGTACCTGACCATGTGGTTCAAGAGCCTTTGGGAATGGCTTGTGGGAAGAGTTTGGAAAGGTTCAGATAAGTTGCCTGAAAGAGTGGTGCTGAAATGTCTTAGGCTGTTCTGTATGGGAGATTCTTGTTATCGCTCAGAAGACTACATGGCTGATAGAAATCCTGCCAGTTAAGATCAGGCTTGGGAGGTTTCTGCTGGGAAGAAGGACTGCATTGATTGTTAGACTCCAGACAATGTGTGTTATGGTTTGGCAAAAAATTGGTTTCCATTTAGCTCATGTCCAGATACTTTGCCTGAGACTAAAATTAAGGGTGGTAGACTAATTAACCTGCAGAAGAAATTTCAAGGCAGTCAAATGGTGAAGCAGTGGCATATCTATTGTTGGGGGCTTTTAGCCAGATTTATGTTGTGAATCCAGAGCAAAGAGTCCAGCAGGGTGATTTGAAATATTGTGAGTTTAGCCAAGAAAAAAGCTCCAATAAAGTTGTAGACTACAAAGATAGACTTGAGATCTCTATTATTGAGAAGGAACAGGAGAATATAAAAGATGGCCTGAGGAGTCACAAGCAGCAGTGGGTCCCTATGCTTTGCAGCCTCAAAATGGCAGGAATGACAGATTTTGCTTTGAGGAGGAAGCCGTAGAGTGCCATGTTCTAGAATGGCAGTGGAGGCCACAAGAAGTTCCAAAATTGTGGCAGCTGCACCAGGTTGCAGAATGGTAGTGGCATAGAGAATTTGTTCCTCATAATCAGGTTCTGAGTGCTCAGTGATCCAGGCACTTGACCCCTACAGCCAAAAGAGGGGAAAGCCTGGCTACTGCTCCAGCTGGCAGCAGACCTTGGCAGCATCCATGTGGCACTGGTTTTAGGTGCATACAGAATGCAAGAGTTCTGAGGTTAGAAAGGCTTCCACCCAGATTTCAGAAGGCCTGGGAGGCCAGGCAGTGTGCCCCTGAGAGGGCAATGTGTGAAGCTGTGAGTGTGAAGCCAAAGGTATGATGGAGAACACAGAAGTTTGGAAAAGTCAGGAGCATGGATTGTCTGTGGAAACCTGCAAGGAGGGAGCAAAGCCAGCCCAAGAGAGAAGCTGTGGGAACTACAACCACCGGAAGTGCTGTGGAGAGGGAGTCACTCAAGCCCTTTGGAGCTCACAAGCAGATTGTTAGACATGGAACTACAGGACTTAATGCTTGCCCTGCTGGATTTTGGACTTCCTTTGGTCCCAATCCTTTGTATCTCCCTGTTGTACCCTTTGGAATGGTAATGTTTATCTTGTACCATTGAAGATTGGAAGCGTTGTGCTTTTCATTTGTACAGGGGCTCACAGCTACGAGTTTCCCTTAGATCTCAGAGGAGATTTGGGACTTGGACTTTTCAGCAATGCTGAAACCGTTAGGGCTTTGGCAACTCTTGCAGATGGACTAAATGTGTTTTGCATAAAGGATGTGCATGAGTCTTTGGGGGGCCAGGAGTGGAATGCTATGGTTTGAGTCTGGATGTCTCGCCAAAGCCTCATGCAGCCATGGGCTTCTAGAGTTTGTGAATGACTTATGGTCCAGTGCTGGGATTATGGGTGTGAGGGCTACACCCAAGTGGACATGGCCTACTTGCAGTATGAGGGACAGAATGAGACCTCTCTCAGTGCTGCTCTCCTTTTGTTTTCATTGCTTTTACTGTTTTCCACCACCATGAACTGTTGCCCCTATGCCAGAACACCCTGCCTTGGAGCCAGCTGAATATGGACTGAAACCTCCACAAACTGTGAGCTAAATAAACCTTTCCTTCTCTAACTTTGGGTGTGGGATGTTTTGTTTCAGCAATTAGAGAAAGTAACCAAGACAGTCCCCTTCCAATTTGCAAAAATTTTATTTTTACATTCTTCTTCAATTCTTTTCTCCCATCCGCCTTCCTCCCCCTCCCTTCTCCCTCTATCTCTTGATCCCTTCCCCCTTTCAGAAAGATCTACCTCCCTACTTTCTATCACCTATCTTTTATGTTGCACTTTATTTATATTCTAGGTTTCTCATATAAGAAAAATTATGTGACACATAAGCTTATGTGTTTGATTTATTTCATTTAATATTATGGTCTCACTGTGCATCCACTATCCTACAAATGACCCAAGTTTATCTTTCTTCCTCACCAGGTAGTACTTCATTGTGTACAAATACATTTTCTCTGTCTATTCATCTGTGATGTACACACGACTTCCAGGATTTGGCTGTTACGTGCTGTGCCACTGTTCACATGGGTGTGCACGGATCGCTGCTGCATGATGCCTTCAGTTCCTTCAGGAAGATACCCAGGAGGGGAACAGCAGGGTCACATGAAATGTCAATTTTTAATTTTTTGAGGGATTTCCACAGTGGTTGTGGGGGAAAACGGAGACAAGCTTTATCTGAAGCAATAGATTGACTTCTAAAAGAGCCGTCTTTGGAGACACGTTTAATGTGACCCCGAAGTGATGGGAACCCGGTGTGAAGACACTCACGAGGACACACAGGACGGGAACAAGAGGCACTTTACTGGAGAAGGCAGCGCGGGGCCATGCGCGCAGCGACGCTGAGCACGGTTACGGGAGGAAGGGACTCCGCGAGGCGCGCGACTCCAGTGTCCAAGGCGGTGGGGCGTCAGCCCTGAGCCCCGAGGCCCTGCCTCAGGATGCGCAGCCGGGACAGGACCACGTCCCAGTCGGCGTAGGCGCCCTCCAGGTGCCGGGTGATCTCTGTGCCGGCCTCGTAGCCGCGCCGGCCGTGCAGCAAGCGCCAGTTGTCAAAGGTGATCACATCGCCTGGATGAAAGACGGGTTACAGTGCGGGTCGTTCACAGAGCTAGAAAATATGGCCCGCAAAACACTGCTGCTGCTCAGTGGGCATCAGAAACTGCATTTCTTTCGTGGTGTAAACCTGCATGCTTACTGGGTCACAGCCGCTGGGTCCAGCACTTTGGGTCTGTGACATCAGACTGGAGGGCGTGCAAGGCTCCTGGGGACCCAGCGGCTGTGCTTTGGAGGTTCTCTCGGTGTGAGACTCCTGTTGTGCACACTGCCGGCCACCTCCTCCGCTGTGGGAGTGCTTCTTTCCGGTTTAACCGCCTTAAATGTTGCTAAGGACAGGGCTGTTCCTGTTTGTCACGTTTTTTATGTGCATTAGTTTTAAAGACTCATAACCGCACAAAGAGACTATTAGCTCATCTTTTCACACAGGAGGAAAGAGAAGCTTCAACAAGTGGAGGCATCTCCCCAATGCTACGCTGCTACTGAAGGATGGAGCTTGGATTCCACCTGTTTTTGTGCGTGCATGTGTGCGTGTGTGTTTTCTCCTATGCTGTTTCCATGTCACATGTTGCCACTCTATGATCAGTCCATTGTGAGTACTGGGCAGTGGATTTATGGATATTTCTAGTATAAATTTATTTATGGAAAAGATCAATTGAAAACAGTTTTAGCTGGGTGGGGTGGTGCACACCTGTAATCCCAGCACTAGGAAGGCTGAGGCAATGGTGCACACCTGTAGTCTCAAACACTTGGAAGGCTGAGACAGGAGGATTGCTTGAGCTCAAGAGTTCAAGACCAGTGGGGTAATACAAGAAGACAGTGACTATTAAAAAGACATAAAGAAAGAAAGAAAGAAAGAAAGAAAGAAAGAAAGAAAGAAAGAAAGAAAAGGAAAAGAAATAGAAATAATTACATGTAAGAAGAATCATCCATTTGGTTAAATTAACTGCTAAAAGAAATAATGCCTTGTATTATACGTAACAAAATCTTGAAGTTTAAGAAATATAATGTGTAGCATGGTGAGTAAAGTTAATAATGATGTACTGCATTCTTTTTATATTTATTTTTGTTTCCCAGTGCTGGTTCATGCCCTGTATATAGGACTACCTTTATAATTCTTTTAAACATGTTTTTTTAAATTTTGAAAGAGTCTCAGTAAGTCACTAAATTGCCCAGGAATGGCTTTAATTTGTTGTCTTACTGCCTCAGTCTCCCAGAGTGCTAATTATAGGTATGAGCTACCACACTCACGTTTTTTCAAAATTGCTAATAAAGTAGATTTTGTATATTACCACCATAAAGAATGATAAGTATGTGAGGTGATACATATATTTAGTAGCTCAGCTTAGTGATTCTTCAACATATATACATCTCCAAGACAGCATGTGGTATATGATAAATATATACAATTTGTCAATTTAAATATAAATAGAAGAGGAAAAACTGGTTGAACTTTGGTGGCACCTCACTTATTAAAGATGGTCTAGAAAAAAATTCTTTAAGTTCTGTGAATAAAGATTACTCACCTATTTCAGGGTGAGAATCGTGAGCATAATTTTGTTTATCTGGGTAGTATAATTAAGTGCAAGCCTCAGTTTGTAATGATGGGCTGTCAAGATAGAAAATGTAAGATACTGGTCTTAATATCAGCCCTGAGATTTATTTGTCCTGCAGTTGATCCTGCAGATGTTTATCATCTGGGCTGGACACCCTTAAAGTCTGAAGTGCTTGGGTTCCCTGGGGACTTTCGGAAGCGAGACAGGGCCAGGGGTCCGCTGGGTGAGCAAAGCCAGCTGGTCACCACGCTCTGTCGTCAGGCCTCTTGGCACCTCATTCCAAAGGGGCCAGGCTGGAGAAAATCCATCTTTTCCCTTTTTGGAAAAAGGTATGCACTGACCTGGATTCATCTTGAAGGTGACCTTGAGTTCTTTGCTGTTCATGAGGTCAACAAACTCCCTCAGCGCGGTGTAGAAAGGCTGAACCCGCTCCAGGGGGACGTCGAAGATTGTATCCCTGGTTGCGTTGTTGAAGTTGATGCGAATCACTTGGCCTTTGTCATCTAACCTATTGGAGAGGAAAAGTGAGCAGATAATTCATGAAATGCCTAGTTACGTGTGTAAGGGTCAATTCCTTTGAGAAGCTATTTCTGAACTACAATAGTGAAGAATCCAAACCCATACGGACGGCCTTAAACTCTTAGGCTTACCCAGGGTACAAATGTATCCTTCATTCCTTCCCACTGACTCATTTTTGTTTTAAATCTCACTATGCAAGTCCCAGGAGGATTCCAGTGAAATTAACACCAATGTTACTGAGAGATTCAAGTTAAAATTTCAGTTACTCTTCATGAAATTCGTTCTTTAAAACAGGTTTTCCATATTCACATTCTTTTATGGAACAATCATATAGGTCAGTTGCTTTACGATGTTTTAAGTATTGATTCACTTAGGATATGGACTAGGAAGAAAGATCTTTTTCTTAAGAGTTTGAAATGTAGATAGATAGATATCTTGGGGGGTGGGGTGAGGGGCTTTTTCTTCCTTTTTTTGAGACAGGACTTTGCCATGCAGCCCAGGCTGGCCTTGAACTCTCAGTGGTCCTCTTCCCTCAAGTTCCAAGTGCTGGGATTAGAGGCACGCACCTACAGGCCCTGTTGAAATGCACGGTTCCAACCCATTACTTAGTTCACATGTGGAGTTCAGAGAAGAGACGAGCTTGAGAAACAGGCTTTCCATTTACCTGTACTAGTTTATGCGAGATACGATAAAAAAATACAGGGAATGCTTAAGCTGAAAATATTTACTACCATACAAGATACATCACCGTTACTCCCCCTCAAAGCACTCCTCTTTACCGCGAACGCGTCTATCCCTTCATTCTTGCCGCTTCCTGAAGCAGCTCTGAACGTGCTCTCTCCTGAGGGTCTTTAGTTGTGCTGCCCCGGCTAACTTGTCCTGAACTGACTGGGGAAGCGCGCCTGTCACAGTCCTCCTGACGTTGGGGAGGAGCCCGCCTTTCTGCTGGGTGACACTTGGCAGCAGCATTGACCATATTTTTGATCATACCTCATAAAGACAGGAAAGAGAAGTTCTAGAACTGCTTCGGAAGGGGTCACAAACCAAGGGGTAAGTGTATTTGAAGACATGGGGAGTGTTTTGAGAAGGGTTGATGGTGGTATGTTTTTTACTGTAGCAATTTTTAAAAAATTTAAACGAACATTCACGGTGTATTTTGATCCCCCCTTGTACACAGACCTCTGGAAGACAGCTGCTGCTGTGCCTTAGTCAGTGTTATATCCCCGGCACCTAGTGGTCTGGCCAAAACCGGTTGTAAATATTTGTTTCCTGTTCACTTTGTATCTTCTTCAGTGTCTTGGAGAGCACCCAGGGCTTTCTAATATCGTGCAAGACCCTAATGTGATTTCTGTGCTCTTTCTTGGAATTTGGATTATAATCACGACAATGCAAGAGCCTAGAGCTTTCGGGGTAAGAAATGTTAGCATCCATCCTTGAACTTGAACTGTGCCGTCGTAATTAGCAAGGCATCCACTGCCCAAATCCAGAGGCAAAAGGCGGAGACACTTGGGGGCTTTTTGAGAAGTGGGCTCTCAGCCGGGCCTCCAGCGCTGGCACCTTCAGTTTTCTTTGGGTGGAAACACAGGGCGGGAGGACCCGAGGGGAGGTGGTCAGGGCGGCAGTGAGGTGCCTGCAGTCCCCCCAGGAGCCCTGGTCCCCGAGGCCAGGCCAGGAGGGCAACACCCTGGGCTGTGGTCAGACCAAACCCACTGTCAGGTGGCCAGGGCCCGGTGACACGCGCTAGGTTGGGTCCTGAGCACACTTAGCTGTTGGGTCACCTGGAGAGGGGGACCCACATGAATGATGGGGTGTGGGAGGGACCGGACGGAGGTGATGCGGGGACAGCGTCTCCTTAGTGACAATGTTAATCCCCCGGGAATGCCACTGGGGCACCGTTTCCTGTGTCGCGTTTCTATGAGGGTCGTAGGAAAAACTTATTTTGGACTTCGGAGATGTGTTCAGTCTGACAAATGAGTCAAGATTTCTCTCCTTGATTTGGTCTCTAGAAACTACTAAGTGAACTAGAAATCTATCACAGGTAAATTGCTGTGGTTTATGGAAATTACAGGAAGCTAAAATACATTCAGCATTTTCTAAGCCAGCCATCTGTTAACTCTATAAATCCCACTTCTGGAGGTAGGCGTTAGCTGTTTTTCTTTCCTGAAGAAGAATCCAAATCAGCAAGGGCAGCCATCAAATCAGAGCCGCCACAGCGGCGAATAACGGACTCACCATCGCGTGACTCAACTTATGAGCCATAGGATCACTTCTTCTCGCTATTACTGTTTTTGCCCTAATTTCTGCATTGGTTTATTTTTTCATCGCATTGTGTAATAATTAATCCTTTCAGCTGCTCAAAAGAGGTTTTTGTACAAGCAGGACACAAAAATTTCAGAAGAAATTAACCCAACACTGAGGGGACAGTGGTCTCCCTTAACTGAAAACCTTCTTTGTTTCATCTTTTGTTGCTAAAAAAATTTTTTTTGAAGTGGGATCAGTTTTAACTATTTGGCATTCTCTGGTACTGCCCCTGAGACCTTGTAAATGGCCATGTTTTGGAATTTCACTAGAAAAAACATTAAAGCTAAGTCAGGATTCAGATGGCAGCTTTTACTATCACTTGAGAGTTGTTTCTTGCCTCTTGTTCAATTAGTCTTGAAGAATCTGAAATCTTAAGTGTCCTGGCAGAATCTGGATTTGCCACACATTTTTAAGATGTAGATTTACTTTAATGGTCACGCATACGGGTAATGTTACGGTGTGACACATGTATGCACTGTGTACATGACGTAATGTCTCAGTCAGGTTGAAATCAACTCCTAAAGACCATCAGTTTTAAAGGTCACGTGTGAGTGCTATAGCTGTGTCACAGTAACTAAAAACCCCGCATCCTTCCTTCCGTCTCACCTCAGCAACTGCCTTCTCCCAGAATGACTGAGGTTTATTTTGACCTAGGACCTGTTCCTGATACCGATCGCTGTGACACCTCTCAGCCTGTGTGTCAGGAACAGAGTCTATTTTTATCTGTTCCATGGATTGAAAACGGGTCTTCCTGCACGTGCTGGTGCCTTCGCCGGGACCTCCCCGTCCAGGCGCTGTTGTCTCCAGACGGTCCCCCCGGACCCCGTAGCTTCCTATTCCACCCTACTCCTGCCCTGGGTTTTTCTGCTGTACTAACGAAGAACTAAATGGTGGAGATGCCTCTCCTTGGCTCATACTCCGCATCGCTTGCTGTCACCTGGAATCAGAAGCAATGCGCTCCTGCTTGCTGGCGATCTTCTGCACGTCCTGGTCCCCTCTGAGCTGCTCTCCTCGACCCCATCCCCAGCCTGGGACCAGCCACGCCGGCCTCTGCTGTCCCTCGAATCTCCCGGACACCTTCCTGAGCCTTCTTAGCACCTCTGCCCGCAAGGTGTCTGGAAACTGCTTCCCTATGTCTTTGCTTGGATCTTACTTGCTGTCATCGCATTATTCAACAACGCGAGGTCCATCCTTACTAGGTCTCCGGCTCTGTGGAGGCTCTTGATCGTTTTCGTTTTCATCTATTTATTTTTGTAGTACTGGGGATCTAGGCCAGGGCCTCACATGCTGGGCAAGCGTCCTGCCACTGAGTCTGTCCCCAGCCCTAGATTCCGTTATCTTGTCCTATTTTCTTTTTTATTCTCTTAAGCGTACAACAAATTTCAAACATTCATTGCAAGGTGTTCATTTGTTTTAATGGTTAAAATTAAAATTAAACCCTTCCCCATTAAACTGAAAGCTGTCTGAGGGCAGGGGACAGGGATCTTTATTTTGTCTATTGGTGTATCTCAAGTATTAAGAAAATTGTCCTCAATACACATTTGTTGAATGAATAACTGAACTCTCTCTCTATATATGTATGTGTATATATATATATATATATATATATATATGTATATTTATGAGACAGCCAAATAACTTGGGATTTCATTATCTGCTGAATTAATTTACTTTCATACAACTTGGTTATTTGTCATAAAAGAATACAAAATTCTCAAATTGGAAAAAGCCCTGATATTAACAGAGGTCCAATTCAATACATTGTGGCAGAGTAACACACTGTAAGCTAATTCTCAAGTGGAAGGATAAATATGTGGCTTTTGTAGATACCTGGAGAAATTATGATACAATGTTAAAAAGACAGAGAACATAAGATGTTTGCTAGAAGCACTGTATAATCCTGTCCGCTGAGGGTCTTTTGGGGGAGACAACTTCTCTGCCAGGCGTGGGGCCTGGAGGAGCCGAGCCTGCCCCTGCGAAGCCCAAGCCGTCCCGGTGTGGCCGCCTAGAGTCCTCCAGCCCGGCCACGACCAAGGCTCCCAGGACTGAGTTAGCAGCAGGCTGGGCTGGGGCTCCCTGACCTCGTCACACTCGGGAGAGAAACGCTCTCTCTGTGCTGTGACTAGGAACTCTAAGGCCAGTAAAAGCTTGGAGACGCTGAGCATCATTTTTAAACACAAAGCCAATCCAGAAGACAGCAGAACTAGGAAGAAAAGAGGCCAGATGATAAATCTACCTGTTCTGAGTTATAAGCTTTCATTTCCAGCCCAAAGGACTGTGAACAGGAAGACTGCATCGATTATGACTAATGTTTTAAAAATGAAGTGTGTATGATATCAGAGGTGCTTTCTCTGTAATACTGATCAAAAACAGATTTCCTGTGATTTACTAAAGAATTTTAAAAATGGAAATAAGTTCTTTTTCTCTCCGTTGTACTAACAATGGATTGAAGGTAAAAAAAATAATTGAGTTTAGAGCTCATCGAAGCTTTCTGCTTAAACTTTAGGCTAATGGAGCTCTTTCTGATAATCATGTTAATCGTATGAGAAATCAATACAATGAAGGTACTCACTCTATAATCTTGTGTTTAGACTGCACAGAGAAATCACAGTAATCCACGCCGATGTCCGTGAAGTCCACAAAGGTAGACGACAAAATCTGGAATGCCCGGGGGTTTTTTTCCTTCAGCTTTTGGCACACGTTAAACCCGTCCACGATCTCCGAGTCGCCCCCGGTGACGGTCTGCTTAATGCAGTGCAGGAGCTGAACCTAGATGAAGGAGCGGAGAGACGGATTTGAGACCAACAGCCCTCCCTCTGCTGAGCCCCGTTGGGGATTCGCGAAGGTACCAATGGACTGAGAGCGACCCATCTGGTTAAAAGTCTGCTCCCTGCGCCCTCGGAAGAGGCGCTGCGGATGCCCCTGGTTGCTCACGCCCAGCGCTGTGTGCTGCGAACCTGCGGCAGCTGCAGTCGTGGGCAGAGCAGGGCACTGAGCACTCGTGTGCCAAGCGGCACAGCTCGGGGGAGCTTCGGGGGTGAGCCCCCCATTCCCCGGGGGCCGGGGTCGGCAGCGGCGGGGGGACCTGAGAGGTGCAGAGCCGGGGAGCAGAGGTCAGGCCTGCGAGGGGGAGGTGGGGCTGGGTGCGCGCTGGGCTCTGCGGTGGAGGCGTGGATGACAGAGGGAAGAAGCCGGTACTTTCTGTTGTGACTGTGCAGGCAGCGCAGGCGGCGTGGAGTTAGAAGAGGTTGGTCTGGCTGGGGTACAGGCGAGGAGGCCTTCTGGGGGATGCCAGGCCAAAAGGGAGCTTTCTGAGATTCTGAGGTGGGAGGGTAAGAAAGGAGTCGGGGAAAGCGGGGTGGGGAGGCGTGGACTAACCCACGCGGCACCGGGAATAAGACAGCAGAGAGGTGGGCAGTCCTAATACCTTTGCTGAGGTTTTTTTGTTTGTTTGTTTATTTGTGTGGGTTTTTTTTTGGGGGGGCGGACGTTCAACTTTATTTCATTCTGAAAAGCAAATCATAGTAAAATAAGACATCTTTTGACTAGATTCGTCACGGGTTCGGGAGGTTCTTCTGCTAAGTCAGCGCGGATGAGTGGTGTCTGAGCATGCGAATTCAGACCTGAGTTTTCCGCTTAAAGAAATAACAGCATTGAGTGATGAGAACGTCATTGTCAAAGTGAAGGAAAACCAGCTGAAAACTAATGTCTGACTTCATTCTAGAACGCAAGAAGTGGATACATGCAGATGTCCAGCTCGAGCGGCTCTGAGGCTCAGAGGGGGCAGCGCTCGGTGGGCCTGGCCTTCTCGGGATGGCAGGGAAGTGTCCCCTTGGCACGGAAGTGTCCTTGCCGTCCAGTGTGGTGAGCACTAGGTCCGCACGGCTGCTGTACACTCGCAGTGTGGTCAGGGTGGCTGAAGTGAACTGTAAATTTCATTTCATCTTAGTTTAAATTAAGATTTAGTCGTGTGGCTTGTGGCTACTGTGCTAGTGCTGGTCTACATCTTGCTTTGCCTCCAAAACAATACAAGTTTCCCCAATTTTTATGACTTTACATGCAACTTCTTCTCAGATTGGAATTGTATCATGTATGTTACTTTTCCTAACAGTCTTCAGAATTGGATACTTTTATTTTCATTTTTGCTGGTGAGATACAGGCATATATACATACATACGTGTATATATATATATCCTTTTGAATTAGTTGGAGTTTGGTAGATTTGAGCTTGACTTTTCTGTATTAAAAGTGAAATGACACAAAAGAAGATATTACTTGCGTTGCTATACCTAAAAAATTCAACTGGCCTTTCAAAAATCTGAGATTAGAAGTACTCTGTGCATTCATCATGGCAAAATCTGAAGGGGTTTAAAGAGCGTTGATTCTTCCCCTCTGATCCAAACTGACTGGGTGGGTCTCTCAGAAGGTGACGCATCGCCCAGATCATTTTCTCTCTCGTGAAGGTAACATCGCCTTTTCCCCTTTGTTATAGAAAACCTCAGACTTTGGTACCAGAAAACCCCTGAATCATTCATAGTGGAAGCCTGAGCAGTGGTACAGACAGATGCCTATAGATCGTTTTTCTGTTAGTGTCCGAATATTCAGGCATCTCATTTAAAAATCTATCATCATTAGCCAGGCATGGTAGCACACACTGTCATCTCAGCACCCTGGGAGGCTGATGCAGGAGGCTAGCTTGGGGCGATTGAGTAACTTAGCAAAACCCTATTTGAAAGTAGAACATGTAGGAAGAGCCGAGAACATAGCTCAGTGTGAAGGCTTCGAATTCATTCCCCAGCACCACTGCTACTACCACCACCAAAATCAAAACCCAGCCAAACCAAAGTCTCAGCACCATTTAGCTTTAGGAATTTCACTGGAAGATGGAGACAGGTATGCCTTTGCTGCCTTTCCGTCTTCTCACAGCAGAGCTGTTACGTCTCTGTTACATGTAAGGTGCATATTACATTCTGCGGCACAAGGAAGTATAAAAGACTCTATAAAGTATAAGATGGTCCATAAATATGTAAGTTATGGTAACTTGGAATTCCAACTCAGGACCATCATAAGGTGATGAAAAACTAGATGTAGGCCTGGGTTCAAGTTCAAGCACCCCATTAATCAGCTGTCACCTGATAAAGCTTTCTCACCTTGTGCTTCATTGCTCCATCTTACACAAAATGACAATAAATTCTGTCTGCCTTCAAGGAATGTCAGGGGGATCAGGTACAGTAATATAAACAAAAACGCTCTGAAAAAGCATGAAATGTTATGAAAATGTCAAGCATTATATTATACCATACTTCAAGAATATTTATGAAGTCATTTAATGACTTTTTCTTAGGCTTTCCATGTTAATCCAGAAATAAAACTTACACTCATAAGATACTTAGTTTTCTGATCGCATTCTTCATGTTTTATTCTATCCAACCACTCCAAGTGATCTTTGGCAGATGAACTGAGCTGATTAGTTGGCTTTTGACATCAGTTTCAGAAAATCTCAGAACTGCATTTAGAATAAATCATGTTGTGTGTCTCGTTCCCCAGCTCCCACCCAAAAAGGTACCTATAAGAGCCATTTTTCTGTCATCATTTAGGTCAAAGAAATCATGTGGTATTTTACAACCAACAAAATAATTTGAAACATGTGAAGTCAAGGAATAGGCTAGCTTAGTTAATACTGTCTAGAGGAATGGGTTACGAGGGTGCTTTGAAACTATGGTGATAAAAAAATGGACTAATTTTGATTTTCTCATTCTTTAACTCAGGAATCAAATTTTCATTTATTTTTGAAGATACATATTTCCATGTGGTTATTTCATGGCATTCCATTTAGCTCTAAATATAAGGCCAAAACATCCTTGAAGAGTATTCTGACAGTTGTTTTTTGTTTGCTTGTTTGTTTGTTTGTTTAGAATGATGATTTCATAGGAATGAATTTGCTTTAGTAAAATGAGAATTATGTGAAGATACAGAGAAGAGTGTTCACTTAGACATTCTCCTGCAGAATTTCTTTCCCTAATAAGGAGCATTGCAATCTTTGATAAGGAATCTGATGGATTGAGATGGAGTTTTGGTTTCCAAAATAGGATGGTTACTTTGATCTGACAGTCACATCGTTTTGCAATTCATGCGTACAGCTTTTTCCTTGAAGCATCTGCTTCCTCGTCTCTTGAATCTGGGTTAGGTGCAGGACCTGCAGGAGAGACGTTGTGCTGATGACTAGTCTGGGCCCCCAAAACCCTCACGTGCTTCAGTTTGCCCTTGGAAGAGTGTCTAGTTGTCACCTGCAGAAGTCTGGACTATCTGTCGCCCCTGGAGCTAATAGACCAAGTGAGGCACAGACAGCCCACCCAGCCGTTGACCACAGTCCTGTGACCTGCAGACAGGGATGGATCAGCCAGAGCCCACACAGTATGACAGGCTGAGGGCATGGCTAAGCCACCAAGTTAGGTAGCAGGTTTTTCTGCAGCAGTCACTGACATGCCTGGTGGCCAAGTGACTTTGTGGGGAAACTCCACCTTGACTTCCCTGATGTTGCTTTCTTTCTGAACTTTCCCAGAGTGATGCATGCACAGGAAGACCTCAAGATGCACTGCTGTCTTAAAATCTATCTTGGCAAAGCAAAGAGTGCCAATGATTATTTCCAGGAACAACAAAGAAATGTCTTAAAAATGATGTATGAAAGTGTCCTATCCCTCAGGGATGCTGAGAATATGCAGAATTTAGGCACAGAGGTTCTGTGAGTTTGGGTTGTGTTTGGAGAAAAATTCCCATAAGATGAATGCGCTGCCAGAACACATGATCTTCTCAACTTAAGACACAGAAGGCCACGGGTCCAGCCTGCCCCGTGGAAAGTGCGCTGACGCGTGTCTTACCCCGGGTGGGTGGTGCAGAGCCGGGTAATCCGTGTGGAAGCTCAGCTTCCCTGTCGTGTAAGCCACATTGTTGGCGTCGATCTTGTCTTGCACTTGCCAAGTATGTCTGTAAAATAAAAGGAACACGTGTATGCACGGGTTGTCCCTGGGCCAGAGGAAATGTGCTTGCAAGAATTTGATATTTGAGGGGAAATGGAAACTTTTCATTTTGTGAAATAATTATTATAATGACTGTAAGCCAGAAAAGGAGGTGGATGCTTCTTTGTCTACAGTGACTATTTCAGAATTAAGATCTCCTCATTTCTCTTCTCCACAAAAGAGTACATTTGCACATTAGTTTTAAAACATTTCTGTCATTCCAAACTAAAACCTCTTACCCAGATTTTGAGTTGCCTTTGTGTTGCTGGGACAAAACACCTGACACCTCCAAATGAAAGGAGGAGAGGTTTATTTCGGATGAAGGTTTTAGTGGGTTCAGTCCATGGTCGACAGAAGCAGCATGGCGGGAAAGTATTGGGGTGCAGCTGATCACCCCATGGCAGCCAGCAGGCTGAGAGAGGGGAAGAGCAACAGACAATAATGTGCCCTTCAGTGCCATGTCCCCCGATAATCTGACTCTTCTGATCAGGATCCACTAATGAACACGTGAGATTTTGGGAGGACATTTTTTTCCTCATCTATCTGAACATATGAGTCCAAGCCCAGCTAAGTTCCAACCCTTTCACAACCCAGATTCTAGGGCTTGTTTTTGGATTTAAACTGAACTGGCTCCAAATCATAGCTATGTAAGTCACTAGCTGTATAATCTTGGGCAATTTATTATATCTGAGCCTCAGTTTATGTATTTGTGAAATGAAATGATGGTATCTGTCTAGAAGTCCTGCTGTAATGAGCACGAGGCCTACATCTGACATCAAGAGATGCTTTCTAGGGCCCTCGGTCCTTCTTAGTTTCCTGATAACCTTATACTCCTCCACTCAGGACTTCCAAAACAGTTTTATTTGTTTTATTCATTGGACCTGAAATTGTTGGAGGCTTTGTGATGATAGTTATAATTTACAAAGGGTCCTTATTGGTCAGCTCTCCTTTAAATATTGCATGTGAATGCTTAATTCTGCTTTCTCTCCTGGATTGTAAACTCTCTGAATGCAGAGCAAAGATTTTTACTCTTCTCCCAATATCTAATTCAGCATCAATCCTAAAGCAGGGAATCAATAAATACTGACTGAAGGAACGGAGGCAGAGGGTGACTTTTCTGAGCTTCAATTTTCATTTGGTAAGGTGTAGGGGTGATATGGTGATAACCACAAAAAGATGGGAAGCTATAAAGCATTTAATACCTTTCTCTACTCCTCCTTTAATATTACAGCTAAAACCTCTTCCCACATGTAGGGATCTCTCTCTCTCTCTCTTTCTCTCTCCCTCCCCTCTCACTTTTTGTTATGGTGTTGGGGATTGAACTTTGGGTATCTCATACTCTAGCCAAGTGCTCTATCAAAGAGAATGTTTTCCTAATGAGTAAAAGTAGGACTTCTTAATTGTTACCTAGGGCTGGGAAAGAAACAGCTATTTTGCTTACATTTTTGCCTAAAATTATAATTGAAAACTTGATGCATTATCTATTAACGATCAAACACTGACAGGAGAGGAGAAGTATATATAGCCTGTCGCAACCCATTTCAAATAAGAGTCAGGTAATCTATTACATTGAAGGGTTTGTAGCCAACACACAAATGTTCTTCATGAAGTTTGTGAAGCACCATAGCCCATATAAATACAGATTCAGACGATTGTCAGTATTGGCATTTCATGAAAAATCAATATGTAGAAAAGAATTGAAGAAGATCAAAAAACAATTCCATCAAACCATAGTATATGTGTGTAACATAATCCAACTAAAAAGACAGCGCTGTTGACACCGTCAGTAGGAAAAGCCTGTCCCGATTTCCTTTTCAAGGGTAATTTTGGTTTCATGTGCATCTCCTTACCTTTCTTTTCTTGGTTTCTCCTATGATCAAGGGTAAACGACCCAAGTTATGCTAAAGCCATAGGCTGGCTTGATTTAAGGTGCAAGCTGTATTCAAAGAGTAATTTTTCCTCTGACGTTAGCTACTACAGGGATGAGGGTGTGACTTAGCGTCATCAGAGTTCTCTGGACTCTGATGTAACCAGGAGAGGACGGGTGATGAACATTCCTAGCTCTGGAACGTCTCAGGCATGGTATGTGAGGTGTAGGTAAAGAGTCTCCGCTTATGGAATACGACACTGCGCAGTAAAGGAATTCGCCAGTGCTGATCACGAAGCGTTCTCCTACTGGTTACAGCACAAGCCTGGAGTAGTGCTCAGGAAGTCCTCTTTCTTCCTTTTCACCTCCTTGTAGAAATTAATCATGCTAAGAAAGCTGCTGCTGATTGTTGCTTTTCCATCCCAAATTGAAGTCTCCAAGAAAACAATAGAAATAAACGGACACATGACACATTCCCTGGAGAGTGAGGAGAGGGTGTGCTCCGGTGCACTTGGGGGAGACAGAGCCTGACACCCCGCCCTCCAAGAACGTGACGGAGTTGCTGTGACAGAAGCTGGGGGTGGCAGACACTGCCTCTTGCTGAACACAACATCTGAGCCCAGTGGTGGAGACTTGGTTGCTATGGTGTTGAAGCAGGTAACTGTAACCCTACTGACATTTCTGCTTTCACCCAAGATGTTATTTTGAACAAACTCCAGTATTGTTATTGGTCTACTCATGGTGTTCTCGACATTCTCTGACATTTACCTATTAAAGAGCTTTGTTGAAATCTCCTGTATTTTAAAAATCATGATTTTTAGAAATGATTTTGTTGGATTGGTAAGTGCTTTATGAAAATCTGTATTCTTTAGCACTACGGAAGGTTTGAACATTGTTTTTGCTGGATTAATTCTTTGTATCATTAGTGATAGATTTCACAAGTCTTTTGCTCAGTGGTTTGCACTTGGAAAACCATGGTGGTTAGCTTATAATCTTTTTTTTTGTAGTAATCTTTTTATGAGCAAAAATGTTCTTTGTGTGGAAACCTGGATTTATTATCAATAGCAGCTACAGCCTCTAACCAACTTAACCCTTCTCATCATATCATCCAAGAATACCTTATTTTGAGCATCATTACTTGCCCATTTGGTTCCAGAACAAAATGCCCATGTACCATTTTTAAAATTCAAAATAGAAAATAAACCTCTAGTTGAAAAAAATGAAAACCAAGATTTTGAGCTATCTTAAGGAATATCACATGGCTCAGAACAGCTGTGACACTTCCACGTGTGACTTCCTGGTTGAAGTACTCGCCAAGGCTCCAGAAATTTCATTACTTTAGGGAACTGAATTTAAACTTACTATTTTTCTGCTAAAATTAGCTGGCAAGATAACCCTAAAATATGAGTGGATGGAGATAAACTGTTGGCAGCAGCAGCTACGCAGGAGAGAGCAGCAGGAAGCCACGGGTCCATCTCCAGGCGACGCTCACTGCCCCGGAAGTGCAGCAGGGAATTCGTAGACTTGGGAGGAGCTTCCCTCATTCCAGTGCTGCTGACCCGGGATAAATGGACCAGGACAGTCAGGTCCTCGTGAATTCTAGAAACTACCCAGACAAAGCTCCTTCCATAACAAGACTTCCTTCTAAGAAAAATTCCACACTGCAAAACTCCAGTGTCAACACAGGCAAAACAAAAAGAAGGCCCAAATGAAAATGAAAAATAATATCAAGAAGGTCTTAGAAAGTTATTTTATATATATGTGTGTGTCTGTATACGAAATATAGGTATTAGCTATAGTCATGAAATAGAGCTTAAAATCATAAATTAAACACTTCCTGATCATGTCTCCTCTTAGTAATAAACAAAAACAAAAGTAAAAACTAGAAAAACAATTTTCTGAAAAATTAGCAACAGAAAATAAAGGTTTAAACTTAAAATTGATTTAAGGAAAAAATTAGAATAAGCAGCAAAATGGCATGTCTGCCAACATTATATACCTAAAGATGAAAAAATCATACCCAAAAGACAAAAAACATTATATTTTTCTTTTTCTATTTTCTACCTATGACTACTTCTAATGAACCCAAAGTCTTAAACAAAATGTGCAACATGTAAAGCATAACTTACAACAGAACTAGAAACTCGAGTATGGGTTGATCTAGCCAAAATAGAAAAAAAACTTAAAAATCATTTAACAAATGCAAAATTAAACTAGAAGGAATGTAACATCAAATAAGCATAACGGATAATACTTTTAGGTGGGTAGTAGATAAAGAGAAGAAAAATGTAAACCAGAGAGGGATAGAGGGAGGAACATAGAGACAGAGTCAGAAACAGAGACTATAATTTGAGGAAGTAACAACAGGACAGACAAATATTTAATATATACATAATAGGAGTAGAGAAAGGAAGGAACTGAATACAAAGAAATGGAGCAAATACAGAAAACTGCAATTCAAGAAAAATTTCCCGAAATTAAAAAAAAGTTGAAACTACATGTTGAAAGACCATATTCTCCCTGAAAAAAACTACCCTAGAACAACTGGCACCGAGACAGAATCTGTAAAATTATCAGAGTTTAAAAATGAAAGTCTTTTTGACATCCAGCTAAAAGCATCAAACTCCTCATAAGGTGCAGAAAACAAGAATCCCAATAAAATCAACCTGATGTAGTAGAGACCCTGGTGGCCAGGAATGCTGTGTGCAGCCGAGCCGAGTTTCAGTTATAAAGAAGGACCTTAAACTGCTGTTACCACGCGAGAATCCAGAGAATATTGTTCCCAGCAGCCCTTCCTGACACATTTACAAGAGAGTAGATTTCATACGACCAAAATAAACAGAGACCCATTGAAGCAGAGTTTGCACTGAGAAGTAAATTTCTACTCACTTGAATTGGTTTAGGGGAGGAGAAAAGATCTGGAAAACTACAAAATAGGAAAGCTGGGTTGTAGGACCCAGGGAGGCCCCTGTGGGTGACAGTGTCCTGCTGCAGGACAGCAACGAAGCAAATGCAGGTTGCACCTGGGTGGGGGAAACGGGAGGCTCGTGTTTTGGTTGAGAGGTGCGGATGGGTTTCGGGGTGGCCTGCAACCTTCTGCTTCTTGACACAGGTGATGTTTAAGGGTGTCCGCTGGACAGGAACTCATCAAACTACACCCTAATTTTAGGGATATGATCTTCTGTGTCTGTGCTGTATGAGGACTCCTGGTGACAGAGGACAGGGAGGTGGTTACCATGAGTCGGGAGTGGAAGGAAAGGGGATGTACTGGTCAAAGGTACTGTCCTCCAGCTACGGTCACCGCAGACCTGCTGCACTGCGCGGTGATTACAGTTAATAGTGATTCGTCAGTGCTTGGAACTGGCCAAGAGAGTTGTGTCAAGAGCTCTTAGTGCACACACACACACACACACACACAGGTTCACTGTGTGAAGTGATGGCAAAGCTAGTTAGCTTTTGTGGGTAATTGTTTTGTAGCATACACTATGTTTATCAAGACATCACATTATATGACCTAAATACATATACCTTTTGTCAACCCTACCTCAGCAAAGCTGGAAAAAATAAAGGGAATAAAATTGCATATAAGATGTGTTTTAAACATTTATTTAGGAAAGACAAATAGTAAGAAAAAGGTGCCAACTACCTCTAAAAACTTCCAAAGACGAGTTACAATAATTTTCTCCAAAGAAAATCCCAAAGGCCTTTATCATTAAGATCAGAATGTATTGCAAAAATATTAAGCAAATTAGGAGAAAATTCATACTGAGCACATTTAGTAGTGGTGTGTGTGGATAATTCTCCTATCAGAGTTAGGAAGATTGAGGATGATGACTGTAAAGAACTGAGTTCAATACTTAGCACATAAAAATAGATAATTGTTTCTCTTAACTCAGCTGCATTGGTTTGTCCTGGCCGCACAGAAAATAACCAAGGGAACCAGCCAGCCAGAGATTTGCGGGGAGCAACAGCTTAATAGTTTATCTCAAATTTCCTTAAGTGATTTCTAGAGGAACATGAGACACAGAACTTATTTTTCCTTCTGTTCATGAGATTGTAAGGGCACAATTGTATGATCAGGAAAGCCACAGTTACAGAATCACAAACTTACAGATGTGTTGTAACAAGTTAAAATCAAACAGCAGGCTCTGCCTCTGCTCCTGCTGCCTGTCACATAAGCACCCTGCTGAATTCCATCAGCCTGGACTGTCTGGGTCCAGCTGCTTTTCTTCTGATTACGTGCTGGGCCAATGTGACTATTTTCTGCTGATGTTTCCCTTAATTAAGAAAATATATTGCTTCTACCTGGGTTCAAGGACTTTGGCTGGGACGAAGTAACCAGTGAAAGATACTTTTTAACTCTGCTTACTCCCCTTGTACCTCCTTCCCTCATCCCCAGGATGTTCCTATGTTATGATAAACAGCTCCTTTTAAGCAAATGTATTTAGAGTTGGTTTACCTGACAACATACGACTTAATTCAATCCGTGTAACCAATCATGTAATGCCTTGTACTTCCTGCTTCAAACTGGATTTAAACTGAACCTGAAACTGCCTCAGGGCTGACGATTTGGAACTGAGATTCCCATCAGCCTGCTAGTGTGATAAACAGTTGGCTTCTAGATTCCTCGGTGAAAAGAGTCTTCCATTCAGTTTGATAATGGTTCCTCTGCAGCAAGACACTGTGAGCCCCACCAGAACCCCAGGAACACTCACAGAGTCTGGGGGTGCTGACATGGCTGCATCACTGATCTCCTCAGAGGCCGCTTCAGTGTCGTTCATTCTTACCCGGTCTGGTGGGTGTGACTGACGAGCAGCCCACTAGAAACTCTGCCTTTCTACTTTACTTTATTCACTTGATGAGGCCTGTTTGCAAAGCACTCATGCAGATGTAAACCTGTGCAGTAGTAGTAGCATTTTATATTTTTTCAGCACATGTTTACCCTGGGCCTCAGAGGGAATGGCAGGTATAAACACTGTGTCAGAAAGAGCAAGGTAAGTGCTCAGTGGTGGGGGATTGGAGCGGTCTGGGAAGTTATATGAAAAGCTTGGCTAGCTTCTCACTTACGAATAGTCTGCAGTGAGGCCATGATTAAAGTCTGTCTCTCCCTCGGTCCGGGGGAGCGCTCTCAGGCCAGTAATACAATGCAGATGCTTTGTGGTGTTTGGTCTTCGGTTGTTTCTTAAACTTTCTGGAAAGAAGTGCTCCAAAGTATTTATTTATATTTTTCTAAGATAACAGTGGCCTTATGCGTGTTAAGTAGCAATTACATGAGATAAAAATTTGACAGCCACCAAGATCTGTTTATTTTCTTTTATCCCATTTCCTCACCAGTTTTTGCCTTCTTTATTCTGACGCTAATATTTCAGAATGTTTTAATGCTCATGTTATTTTCCTTATCAGTCTGACCCTTACTATGCATATTAATGCAACCTACTAGTACAAGTAAATAAAGCATCTTGGGCATAAAAGCAAATCTGGACTCCTGGGATCACTTCTGGAGAGAAGGCAGCTTTTGTTAGCTAAGGCTGAAGACTTCATTCTCTGTGCTTGACTTTCTGATAAAGTCAAGTCATTGTAAATTGCCCAAAAGTTGATGTTAATTTATTAAACTAAGGACAGATAAATGTCAATAATGCTAGGAAAGAAATTTAGATATCTTGACCTGATGGAAATTTTTAATATGTTAGCATGTATCCTTTTTCATTAAATTTCCTGAGAGGTGCTCCTGTGTCAGGTCTTGAGTTACACTAAAGACAGCATCCTGACTAGGTCACCATTTCTGCCAGTGAAGGGCTCGACATGACCACAAGGAGATTCGCATCTTGGTTTCAACATTATCCTGATTGGTAGAGTTACAAGCAAGACAGCTAGTGATTCACAAGATGGGTGTGAACTACTTTTTTGGTTCTGAAATGGCACTAAACTCCTTCTACCCTGTCTTTATCTCTCTATAGATTCTTTTTCTCTGACACACACACACACACACACACACAAGAATGAGTTTCTATGGATAACAATACCCTGTTGGACCCAACTTATTTAGTTTCCCAACTAACAAAAATATGAATTTTGAGTGTGTGATTTTTGTCCTTTACAAAACTGACCCTCTCAATATTGTCTTATTAAAATTATAGTCTTGAAAGACAGGCTATACAATCTGAAAATGAAGTTCGGTATTTTACAATTGTGTTCTTTTTCCTTCCTAATGTATGCATTTCCACTAAAAGTAGAATCTTCAACAAAAAAGCTGAAATTTCCTTACTTTGTGTTATAAAGTTGTGGGAGAGAGAAAAATTTCCACTTGTTTTTCCTAACGTGTGATCCAGAACGCAAGGCTGGCTCATCTGGGTGAGAGGTAACCATGTGCCTTGTTTTATTGCAATACCTGCATCTGAGGCTGAGGCCCTGGCTCTGATCTCCAGTGGGTTATTCTCCTGGAGCTGCAGGGCCTCCCTGATCAGAGCAGGACGCAGCAGCGGTGGGAGCTGGAAGGGAGGGGAAGAGGGTCAGGAGGGCAAGTGAGAAGGGCAAGAAAGGCCAAAAAGCAGCCCCAAAACAGGGGAAGTCTTGGCACCACACATTGGGCTGCTTTCCTGTTGCTGGGACCAAATGCCCTACGCCCATGTCTTCACGGGGGAAATGGATTATTGGCTCACGGTTGGAGAGTTTCCAGGCCATGGTTCGCCAGCTCCAAGGCAGGAGCATCGTGGCAGAATGGTGTGGGGGAGCCAAGCGCCTCAGGTCCTGGCGGCCCGGAATCAGAGCAGGGGACATGGGTGGAGAGAAAGAGGAGGCTCAGGTAAAGTTCCCAAGGCTCAGCCTCCCTGACCCACCTAGGCGCACCCCACACGTGTGCTTTGTCAATACCTTGGGCAGCTCTGCAGCCAGTCAAGTTAATAATGAAGCTTAATCATCATACTGGTTGTCTGCTGGCAGGAGAAAAGGTCAGGGGACGGAAGGGTGGTGGATTCGTGCAGAAAGGAGGACCAAGTAGGGAGGGAGAGAAGCAGCGCTGAGCAAACAACTGAGCAAGGGACAGTGGCCGTGGTGTCCTTACCAGCTCTCTTTGGGGGACACATGAGCACAGGGAAGAACGGCATGTGACGCACATGGCTTGGGTCTGAGCTGTGTTAGGATCGGGACTGCATGACATGTAGGGGCCTAATTCAATACACATTCCTTGATGGTTTACCAGCTTGGACAATAGTATCATGTATGTATTTTGATGAATCGGCTGCTTTTGTCTCTCTAAGCCATACAGTTATCTGACACTGCCCCACCCTGACCATGTTGTGCACCACATTGGGGGGCACATCTTTCCCCTGGGAGCTGCCATCAGCATGTATTGTTGCTCACATGACCTCACTCGTAACGCCCAAAGTTTGGGGTGACCTTTCAGTCTCCTCCTGCATTTTATCAAACTTTTGTTGTGCTGAATTATTTGGAGGAAGTCTAAATATAAATACAAAATATTTATATCCAGCCACAAGCAGCAATCACCTGAAATAATTTTGAATGAAGCAGACGTTCAGTTCTAGTCTAGGACCAAACGCCCAGCACCACCCCAGCAGGCGTCCCAGGAAGATGCTCTGAAAGTGTGTGCAGTCCCCTTGGGATTAGCTTTGGAGGATGCATCCTGGAAAACATCCTGACTTCACATACTGCTGGGATGCAGTATGCGGATGAAATAAAGCCTACAGTGACTATCTCCCATGGAGTTCATTCATACCGCAAAATCCAGATGATTTCTTCAGTAATACCACTTTTCCCAGAGGTGTTGCAGAAAGTTACTATTACTGTTATCATCATCATCATCATCATCATCATTATTGATGGGGGACAGTGAGGGATGAAGCTTTTTGGCCTTGGAAAGCAAAGGTTTAAATTTTCATAAAATGCTATCTTTTTCATAATGTGTTATGGTTGACACATTGTGTCAACTTGAGAAATTTGGAAATTTAACTAACAGACTCAGCAGGAAGCCAGGATCCTTACTTTGTAAATACCCTCATCCTGTGCAAGAGGAGGGCACAGAGATTTTTGTGAGTGCGTGGTGGCCTGTGTACAATATAAAGAAGGAAAAGAGGCTTGTTCCCTTCACCTTTTGTTCTGGTTGCCTTTGCTGGCTGCTGCCTTGAAGTGTTGCCCCTGTACCATGCCACCCTGCCTTGGAGCCGGCTGAGTGCAGGCTGAAACCTCCACAAACTGCAAGCTAAATAAACCTTTCTTTCCCTCATTTTGGGTGTCAGATGTTTTGTCTCAGCAAGGAGAAAAAAGTAACCAAGACACAATGCTCCACACATCTCTGTATATTTGGCACAGTTGACAGTGGGAGTTTTTAGATTGGCTTTTATTCTTCTACTCCAGAAAAGCTTCCATCGTCAAGGCCTCAGGGTCACTGAGCATCTGAGATGGCTGCGTGGAAAGGTGTCGTCTGAGCGATATGCTGACAAGACAAGAAAGACAAGCGCCCAGGGACCCAGGGGCATGGCTGTCCTCACATCGGTGACCACTTTGAGTTAGTTTAACGTAAGTTTATAATGGCAAAAAGCTGCAATAATAATTGAACCCATCTGCTGTTTTACAGACCTTTAAAAACAGCTAGGCATGCATTTATTCATTAGACACTTATTCCTTGCCTACTATGCACAGAGACAACATGAAATTCTGGACTCTATTGCCTTTTATTCTTCCAACCAACCACTTAACAACTGAGATCACAGCCAAGTGCTAAAAGTATCCAGTCGATTCTCATTTCTCATTTCAGATGCAGGCATTTAAAATTCTCCAAGCCAGTAACTCTATGCGAATGGGAAAGTGATGTGGCGATTTGGTTCCCGAGCAGGCATGTCCAAGTGGCACCAACAGCCTGCTCCTATTATTGATTTATTCCTAGATAAATCTGCATGAAACGCAGGTTTACCTTCAACTTGCTCCCACTGCCTTTTCCCTACCCCATCTTCTGTGTCTGACAGTTCCCCACTCCATTAGCTATTATCTTAATTTATTCATTCCACTCAGTCACTCACCAACCAGGCATTTTAGGGCAACAGTAAGACATTTTGCAAAATATGGTATCAGATCTGAAAGATGGGGACCTCGTTTAAAGTAGTTATTGATTCTGTTAAGGAGACAACAGATGTCCAGAAGTAAAGATCACAGAAGAGCATGAGAAACGCCCGTACGTGTGGGCAGTGAGGTCCACAGCGTGTGAAACGCCTGGCTTCCCTTTTATTTGTGACCTGCCTGCCTTGAAACAGCCCTGCTTCCCAGCCACGCTTCCCGGTGGCGGCCGCACAGGGCCCCCCTTACTGAGCTGACACTCGGGTCAAATGCCTGTCCTGTTAGAGAAAATCGCCGCAGATGGACACAAATGTCAGTGCTCTTAAGACGAGCTCTTGCAGTATGCAGCTGAGGTTGATTCACTGTTTCAGGCAACTCTTAGACTAGTAAGGGGTGACAGAATATCCCTTAGTGTTTCTTTAAATCCGTGGCACCTGCGCTTCCATATTGCTCGCTGACGTGACTGTGAAGCAGAGGCAGAATAGAACAATGTCTCAGAGAAAATAGGCGCTTACTTTATCCTCAACAACCAGAGCCAAGTAAAGCCGTGACAGCCACATCAGCAAAATTGTTCTCTGTAGGATCACAAGGTACAGAATTAAACATTGTCCCTAAAGAAGAGATTTGGGCAGTCGGTGGTAGAAGCAGGTGTAAGGTGACAGGGAATTCATCTCCCAGCGCAGGTACAGTCTGAGAGATTCTGGGAAGACGGGGTGGTCACGCGAGGAAGGTGAGCCGGACGGGCAGGGGGAAAGTCTCTGGCTGGAGGGGAAGGCTGTGCATGGAGGAATGGGACACGAACAGAAAGTCTGATTTGTTTTGGCGACAGACCTTTAGTATTGTTTCCAATAAGTTTCACAACATTAGATCAGTGGCCAAGTTATTAGCCCATTTTAAGAATCTGTAGAAACAAACAAAACAAAACAAAACAAAACCAAACAGAATCATAAATCAGGATTAAAGTTCTGACCCTCCGTGAAGTGGATGTGTGGGGTGGGTGGAGTTAGGGAACTCCAAAAGAGAAATCCCCCCAATTTGGTCAGCATTATGAAATTGTGAAACACATTGGAATAGATGCAAAAAGTTTGTCATTAGCAAATAAAAGCTAAGTAAAACAACTCAGAATACATTTATTTGAGAGGGTTCCTGTTTAATTCCAGTGCCTGACAGCATCTTTTCTGGGTACTTGTTTCATCTTAGTAGTAGTGGGACAGAAAGATGGACAAGAAAACTGGATTTATACTTTGAATCCTTTATTACTACTTGTGAGCACTTGGATAACAAATTAATTCCAATTTATTTTCAGTGAGTTGGAGGATAATATTTATTTCAAAGATCTTGCAAGAAATAAAGAACAGATTATACACTTGAGGCTCTTATGATTTTGAATATTTTTTCACCTGTTTTCTTTGTTGGAGTTGCTGTAACTTCTAAGCAAGCATAGAGTCTTTTAGTGGAGAGGAAACACATAAATTTAATCTAACAGAAATCTGCTAATTGAATAAATAAATTCTTAGGGTATGGATGGGGACTAGATAGTCCAAGTTTTCTGCCATGAGTAACATGCTCAGGTTATGGAAGGCAAATGTTTGATCTTTGGATTATTTTAGCCCAGGTCTCCCTCTGGTTTGGGGTACACTCTTGAATACTAGCAGGGGTGAAGGAAAGACACAGGAAAACTCTGCAAGTGAAACCTCTACTTCTGCCCAGCAGATTGTAGGCATGCTGGGCTTCAAGCTCAGTTGTTAAGAGACTGGGATTTTTCAAGAAAAAACAGATTCGTATAAATTTAAAGTCTCCCGGTTATTATGTGCTGATAACTAATTTCTTCCTGCATCATGTGGGCTAAACCAAACACACGCAAACATAGCCCATGTGCTACCACCAGTTTGAAATCTTGTGATTTTAAAAGGTCCCTTTCGTGTGCAGCACTCTCTGTGAGCCCAGTAGTACGTACGCGCATCTCGTGTGAGGAGCTCATCTGAAGATCAGAAACGGGCCTCCCCCTTCGCTTCCAGATACATCCTATTGGCATTTCACTAGCATAACTAACATTTCTTCCTCAGAAATTGTTGTGAAAACAGGATCTTGTTTTGAAGTTAAGATTAATTTTATTTCCTGTAATGTCCTGAAGTGCATAGCCTCAGTTTTTTGCATATTAGTTTAATCTTTTTAAAAAATTTTTTTTGCTTGAGACAGGGTCTTGCTATGTAGCCCAGGCTGGCCTCAAACTCACGGCAATCATTCTGCCTCTGCCTGCCGAGCGCTGGTATTACAAGAGTGTGCCACCGTGCCCGGGTTAAGTTAATTTTTTTAACACATCTGGTGGCTGGTTTCAATTTTTCAGGATCTAACTTTATTTTGTGCCAACTCTTGAGAGGTAAAACTTTTATGCACTCTAACATTTATGAAGCTGGATATTTTTTAAAAGTTTTTCCATCCTACCTGTTATGGATTGAATTATGTTCTCTGAAATGCATCTGTTGAAACCCTAATTCCCAGTGCACGTGGAGATAAGGCCCGGGGAGATGTGGTTAAAGCAAAGGAAGTGGTAAGGACCGGGTCCTGACACAATGAGGCCGGTGTCCTTGTCAGAGGATGGGAGTCAGCAGGAGCGTGTGGCACAGGTAAAGGCCAGGTGGAGAAACAGAAAGAGGGCAGAGGTCAGCAGGCCAGGAAAAGAGACCACACCAGAAACTAACCCTGGGCACCTTGACCTTGGGCTTCTTGTCTGCACAACTGTGAGAAAATAAGTTTCTTTTGCTTAAGTCATGCAGTTTGTGGCATTTGTTACAGCAGCTTGAAGAGACTAATTAATACACCACCTACAATCAGCCTGATGTCTTTGTTACATTGAAAGTTCTGGTCATTCTCAGAGAAGTACTACTTCCAGGCTGTTCTTTCCCTGGAACTTCTGGCTTAGGCCTTTATGGACATTTCTCTGCCTTCAAGCAGAGGAACGCCCTTAGGGGAAAATATCAAACTATATTTGTGACGGCAGAAGACAAACCATTTGGTGACTCACCCGTAGAACGTGAGATAGAGGAAGCCAATCCTTTTCCCAAGTTTCACAATTTCTCCTCGCTTATCAGCGGCGCCGGTGAGTCGGACGATGCCCACTTTCTTGAGGGTGGAAAGCCACTTGTACGCATCTTCATCATTTCTTAAAACATCTTCAAAATCCAGAGTCGGTAGCTGGAGCTCTGAGCCCCAGGTCTGGCATTCTGCAAATTAAGAACAGTAAAGGAACAGAGAACATTATGCTATTTTTACATAAACCTTAGAGGATGGACTTCAGTAGTTCACTAGAGCGAATCTTGGATTTACCAAGGATTTCCTGACACACCAGGACGCCTGCCACCGGGCCTTTGTCCTGAGAACCACGCTGATCTTTGCATGCCTCCTGCCTGCAGGGGTTCTCCAGCCCATCCAGAGGGGAGGCAGGCACAACGGCTTCTCACTCTTGTTTCACCCAATGAGATGCGATCTCTGGGATCAAGTCGTCCTCTGGGTCATGGTGAAGAAGAGAAGACACTGTCCCCAGCCTCGGGCTTTGGTGGCTGTTCTGACAGAGATGAGCTCGAGTGCCTTTCCTTAGCACCCTCCTTCCTGATCATTAAATGCTCATGTAAACTTCCAGGTGAGAAAACAGAAAGGAAAACAAAACAAAACAAAAAAATTGGCTTGCAAACCAAGCTTTCCCACAGGAAGCAGAACACAAAAGAGACATAAGTTTGCCAAGAGAAGCAACTGAGATTTCAACAACTGCATTCGGGGAGGAATGGCTAGCTAGGCCTTTTGATTTCTTCCTTTCTTGGGAAGGAAATTGCCTTAGAAAGGCAAAGCTTCCTCACAAGTGGCAGGACTGGAGCTTTATGTCCTCAGTACTAATTTGAACAGGGCTCTCCATTCCTAACTGGGGAATACGCAGGTTGTGGAAAGCAACCCTAAGCCCTCGCTTTAGAACGAGGAGTGGGTAAGCGCTTCTCGTAGAAGTTGTGGACGGGAAATCATTCCCTCTTTGATGTCTCCATAGTTTTTTACAGAAATAAGACTGCATTTCAGGAGTCAATAGTAGCTTTCGTAGTGAACGAATACATACGGGTGCTAAGACCACCTGTTGCTAGCTGCATGAAGACATTTGAGGCAGTGAATCTGTGGATGTATTTAGGAAGATATAATTAGGCTATTAATGCCTAAATTGCCAAAGTTTCCAGGGTATTAAACATAATAGCTTGCATAATGAGCCAGAATTTTCAAGGATTGAATTGCAAACTATAAATTAGGCTTCCCTAGCAGTTGTGCCAGTTCTTAGACTATGTAAATATGCTTCAGTATTGAATGTATTCTATAGTGCAGGAGGCTTACAGTATCATCCCAGACAGTCTAGTTGATACGCATCATTGGTTCCTTATTCCTCATGTGAACCCTTTTCTCCCTGGGAGGCCAACCAGGATAGCAACCAAGTCACCTTGGCCAAGAGAAGCAGGTCAGCACCTGGGCCACGGTGCGTTAGGCCAGAGCAGGTTGGTGGCAGCAATAACAAATAATGAGGCGTGACAGTTTCAGGGGAGAGAGGAGGCTGGTATTTCTTGAGTGTATTACTTAATAATCACTTGTTGGCTTGCTTATTTATTTATTTATTTATTTTGGTCTTTTTTTTTGACACAGGCTTTCACTATATGATTCAGGCTGGCTTTAAACTCACTTTGTAGCCCAGGATGGTCTCAAACTTGCAGTCATCCTCCTGCCTCAGCCTCCCGAGTGCTGGGGTTACAGGTGTGTGCCACCATGCCTGGCTTGTTGGCTTATATTTTCAATAAGTCCAATATTTTACTGAGGCATGAGACCTTGTGTCTAGGGAGCAGGTCTGGAGGAGGTCACAGTCTGCGAGAGAAGTGGACCGGGAAGCTGACAGTGGACACACAGTATTGCAGAGGGCAGAGTCAGAGCAGGCGCGAGGTCCTGTCAAGGTCCTGGGTCTTCTGGTCTCTCACGGCGACCTTCTGTGATGCCCGACTCTTTCCGCACGCACAACACTCTCCCGGGTCTCTGTCCTCTGGCCTCGGATACTCCTTCTTCTAAGAGCAGAGCTGATCTTCAGGGAAGGAGCGAGTGCTCTCCTTGGCTTCGCTGCGAATGTCCTGTGTCTGTTTGCTTTGCCAGTCCCATTCTCGCAATGCGTTTTAAGTCCCCGGGCTGTAATAACCAGCACCAATCAGAAAGGTCTGCAAGCATGGGGATAAATGCTGTGAGTGGTGCAATACTGGCAGCCTGACCAGAGAGGTCATCTGGTTTCTAGTTAAGAGAAAATTTCCTGAGCAAAATGAAAGGCATAAATAACAAGTCACCATCGCTTTCTTTCAAAGATTATTTCTAAGTGGATACCATCCGCACATTTAAAATAAGCAGTAAAAGCGATTTCAAGCTGTTTGACCTTGTGATTGAATCAGGGAAGCATAGAATATTACAGGCAGATGAGATGCTGGAGAATTATTTGGGGTTTTCCCACTGGCTTTAGGAATTTTCATCACCATTTTTTTGTTTTGTCGTTGTTTGTTTATTTTTGTTCTCTTTGAGACAGGGTCTTGCTATGTAGTTCTGACTGGCCTTGAACCCGTTACACAGTCCAGGCTGGCCTCAAACTCATGGAGATCTTCCTGCCTCAGCTTCTGTGATCCCAAGGGCTGGGACTATAGGCGTGTGCCACCATCTCTGGCACCAGTAGTTTTTATCGTTAAACAGAAAGTTTGCCTGGACTACAACTGGGGGGGCTTCTAGTTTCCTGGCAGTAAGACAATCTGAGCATAAACATCTTTTCCATCCCTGTGCAGTCTGTTGAATAGAAGTAGCTATTGGCTACTGGCCTATAGCAAATGTGTTGTCTTTATCATAGAGACCTGATCATTTACAATAAATATTTGTTATAATTTTTTTTAAGAAAAATTGTTGTTTTCTATTGAGGCTAAAGCAGCCTAGAGAAATAGGCTGCAGTGATGTTTGTATACTTTTCTGAAGTGATGGAAATGTTCTATGTCTGTGGTGTCTGATACCATAGCTACCGGCAACATGTGGTTATCGAGACTTAATATCTCGATGCTGGCTTGTGGACCTGAGCACCTAGATTGTTTTCCTCAGCTTTCTTATAATTCATTTCAGCTTTATGAAGCTGATGATATGTGTGGAGTACTTACTGTATCACACAGGATTTTCAGGGGGAGAGCCTAAAGGGGGACAGCTGGGTTTTAGTTGTTTTCCTGTCTCTTAAAAGCTAGTTTCCGATCGTCGGGAGGCTGAGGCAGGAGGATCATTGTGAGTTTGAGACCAGCCCAGGCTACAAAGTGAGTTCAAGGCCAGCTTGAACTGCATAGTGAGACCCTGTCTCAAAAAATAGGGCCAGGGATTTAGCTCAATGGCATAAGTGATGCCTGGCAGGCGTGAGGCTGTGAGTTTGACCTTG
>RJWM01019703.1:0-39261 GCA_004363535.1 Dasyprocta punctata | reverse complement strand
TTTATTTATTTATTTATTTATTTATTTATTTTTGTTCCAGGAATCAAACTCACAACCTTATCAGGAAGGTGCTGTGTCACTGAGCTATATCCCTGGCACTTGATTAAACTTCAGATACCATCCCTAAGGAAGCAGTGAAGAGCACTAGATTCTGATTCCTAAAATACTTAGATTATAATACACATTTTTAAAATGTCTTTAGTTCCAACAATGAACATCTGTTTTGACTTGCAATTATACAAATTAACATGTTTCTGGTTTCAAAAATAATAAGTCCGCTAACTTCAAATTTTATGAAGCTAAATAAGTGCAAAATGAAGATATGGAAATGCAAAATGCTTATAGTAGGCTTCAACTCAAGTTAGAATATAACTCACTTAACATCCTGACTATCCAGGGACATTCCGTCTTCAAATAAAATAAGACTTCTCATGAAGTTGTAGAATATACTGCCACATACTTAATGTAACATGTTGATATATCTTAAACTAAATTATTGACATTGAAACATTGCCCATTGTAATAAAAAATATATTCATAAGTAGTAGAGGCTATATATTTCTCAGATTTGTATATGATGTTGTTAGTATATAATAGAAGATATTCACTAAATAGGTATTTCTCTGTTCATTGAATTGAGTAACAAAATAGTGTCATAAAACTGTAATGAGGAAGGGCTGGGGAGTTTGGCTCAGCGGCTTAAGCGCCTGCCCTGGCAGGCGCAAGGTTGTGAGTTCAATATCCAGTGCCGCAAAAAAAAATAAATAAAAAAATAAAAAATAAATAAAAAATAAAAAAATAAAAACTGTAATGAGAAGAATTTAGCTATGCTAACCAGACTAATGTTGATATTATTATTTTATTCCTGAAACAATATATGCAAAATAATTAATCTAAAGACTTGAATAATTATTAATGGAATAGATTTAATAGATGTTTCTTTTAAAGAGTCATTTTAAAAATCTATCTATTCTACTGAATTCACTTTTAGTCTCATTTTTAGATTATTTTTTCCTTACAATTTAGTTTTTCAAGCTTTATAGTCAAAATTTTATTGATTGAACAAAATACTTACCATATATTTTAGACTTGGAAATGAGCATATTGTTTCAAAAAATGGCAAATTATGCTACAATAATAATGGATTCATCAATACCCTCTTTTAGTTTTTAAAAGTTGATTTATATAAATGTGAGACAATTTTATTTGCTACATAACTACTCAGAATTGTATATATTTTTGTGGAGTTTTTGTTACTATTTTACTATTATAAAATATTCCTCCTTATCACTAGGAAGTCCTTTCATATTAAACACTCTTCTACTAATTCTTGACTGTTATGGTTTATATTCCTATGGCCCCACCAAGTCTCACGTAATCATGGATGTGACTGAGTCTAGCATTCCAGATTGGTTTGTTGTCTGTCACTGGGATTGACTATGTGAGTACTGCATCTGCCCAGGGGAAAAGCCAATATACAGTGTAAGGTCGGGAAGAAGGCATGTCGTCTCTCTCTTGCTGGTTTATACCTTGCTGTTAGCAGCGGCCTTGAACAGCTGTCCCCCAGCCCTGCCACCCTGCCTTGCAGCCAGCTGAGTATGGATTTAAACCTCAATATTGTAAGAAATAAACTTTTCCTTCCCTAATTTTGAGTGTCAGGTATATTTTCTCAGCAATGAGAGAAAAGTACCAAGACATTGACCCATTTTTATTGTAATGTAATAATTACCAAAAATGTGGCAGATTGAAAACATACACATTTAATAGCTCATGTTTCTGGGTTTCAGAGTCCAGGCAAAAACTTGCTGAGTTCTCTGTTCAGAGTCTCAGTTTCATTTGTTATTTGGGACTCTTGTACAAGTTCAGTAGTTGTGGGAAGAATTCATGTCCTTGCAGGTGTAGGGCAGAAGTCAATGTTTTCTTACTGGCTGTTAGGAGGAATCATTCTTAGTTCTTAGAAGATACACTGAAATAACAGCTATAACTCAGCTATCTCTAGCTCTCTCTCACTTTCTCTCTCTCTCTATCTCTACCTCTATCTCTATCTCTATCTCTCTGTCTGTTTCCTTCCATTCTGATAAGGTCTGGACTCTCTCTGAAAGAGCTCACCTTATGAAGTTAGGTGCAGCCAATCTATAATCTAATCTACTTTCTAATTACATCTAATGACAAAGCACCTTAATTATATATGCAATCTTTGGTGAAATGAAATCTCAGGACACTCACAAGCCTTGCCCACACTGACAGATATCCTCTTTTGACTGAAATAAGAATCTAAAGGAACTTTTATTTCACACAACCCTCTTTATCTACTGTTCTGTTGTCTTTTCAAACCCCAGAAATGAACTTTCTACAGAACTTACACTATACTCACAAATTTACTTAATCTATTTCCTTCCCCTTTTAATGATGTGTTCAGCATTTATTTTTGTAGCTTTTTATTGATTTTGTCTTATTCATTGTAAAAGTCTTTATTAATACTTAATTTTTTCTTTATGGAAGGATTTTCTAAGAAACAAATATAAAGCTAGGCTTAGACACAAATGTAATTCATTAGGGAAAAGACCTATAAGACAGAATGAGTAGGGAGTCAGGTAATGCTGGAAGGGCTCCCAGGTGACATGGTGCCATGTCAGAACTTAGAAATAAAGAGAAGACAGAGATGATAGATAGAGTTGGTCAGAAGGGAGACTAACTTTATAAGGTATTTCTAGGAAAAATTCACCATTTCCATGATTCCTGAGATACCAGTTGTCCATCAGGAGGAATTAACATGCCCTAATATCACCGTGTGTTTGGTCTTTAACTAGAAGTAGTCCGGGAAATTTGCTTCAGAGTGCATTTAGACATAGTTTCAAAGTACAGACACTGGGTTTTTGACTCAATTATGTTTCCTGGACAGGGAGATTTAGGAAGATCATTCTAAATATGACAGTCATATTTAGAATTCCATTTAATTTAATATTTAAGAATTTATATTCATTGCTTTCCAGCTGCTACTGCTTCTGTTTATGAAGAGTTAAGGTTGGGGTTCTTTATATTTATCGTGTTTGGTATTTTATTTGGCAATAAGTTTGGGCAAATCACCAAAGAATTGAACTGACTTGAAGCTGGGGCTTCACATTTTGTGAAAGGTCTTTAGTTTCTTTACTCTTCCACTTACCTGTAACCCACTAGATCTGTGAAACGAAACTGTGAAACCATATGCGTTTCTTGAGATCTAAGCTCAAGCACCTTACATTTCCACTCCATGTTACAGCAGAAATCTTTCCTCAGCTTCCATAGTCCTATTGAATAAATTTTTTTTAAAAATTTCCAAATATTAGTTTCCCTCTTTTGGACTTTCTTTTTGTTGGGGGTGTGTGTGTGAAATCTTTGTTTTTCAAATTCTTACTATTTTGGTTGTTTTCTGATATGTTATCTTCATTATTGTTATTTTGTACAGATTTATTTCTGCCCAATGTATACATAGTCTTAAAAAAAATAGCACAGTAGAAAAGTTTCATCTAAAAAGTTTTAAAATAAGGGAAAGTTAAGTAAGAGAAAATTGTACATGAAAGAGTTTTTATTGCAGTTTTTCTAGAAAAATTCACTAAAACCATGATGTTAAAAATACAGCCATATTTTACTTTCTCCTTTGTACTTGGTAATTTATTAGAATTTGTCTAATATTGGTTAATACAACACATATGCAAATATAGAGAAACCCTACTTAAATCAATTTATTTTTGACACAAAGGCACATATTGAATTCCTTATATTTTTCCAACTCATAACCTCCCAGAAATTTGACCTTGTTAAAATTGCTTAAATTGCATCTTTTTTTTTTTTGTCATTTGAAATGAAGGAAAGAAGTAAACACCTCTAAAATATCTAGGACCAAAAAAATTGGTATATTTTGGAAATTTTAAGATTCTTTTAACTTCAAAGAAGTAAATACACTTTTGCAAGGTGAGACATTTTCAAAATGATTTGCTGTTTGTATATCAATTATATATATTAGTTACATTCTAAACTATATGCTACTTTTTAATAATCTCTAAAAATATTGCATTATATCTACACATTTCCAAAGATATTTTCATTATTTAAAGTGAGAAGCATTCACAAAAATTAGTCCATTCTTAATAACTAAGATGATTTAGATTAAATTTTATCCCTTTACATCCAGCCTCAGAGACTATAGTTTAAATATGTAAGACAGTTAGTAGTATAAAAAGATCTGCTCTACTTGTAAAATTGAATACTAAATGGGAAAATTCAGATGGATAAATAGTGAAAATTATATGTCTCAGTTTCAAAGTTAAAGTCACATCGAATATTTTTAACCTAAGAGTGGCTATTAAATATATGCCTAATAATTATCCAATTTGGAAATAAAATGTAAATTATAGCATACAAAAAGTGTATTTTATTTGAAATGAATTTTCTAATATTAGTATGGAAGTAAGTTAAATACAAACTACCTAAACATAACTAATATCCCAAAATAGACTGGAAAAAAATGGAATTATTAAGGTTAGTATTTGGAAGTCTGACTAATTACACATTTAGAAAGAAATCAAAATATTACTTGTAGTATGATAATTTTATTTATTTATTTTTACTTTTAACCCTATGAGGAAGAAACATTCATGAAACTGGTAATCAAGCATATTAATCATCACATAACTTATTTGCTTTTGTTGATCTATTTTGCATTGTAGATATGAGTAAATGTAAAAGAATAAAAGCAAAACTTAGCTTAATTTATCCCTAAAAGCAGACACAAGCCTAGGAAAAATTCAATGAAAACTATAATTAACCAAAAGAAAGTGTGTCATTATTGTCCTCTACACTCAGGAAAAAACAAAACAAAACAAAACAAAAAACAGTTGACAATGCTTTTCTTTAAGGCTTGAAACTTTCCTAAACTTCAAGGCACAAACTACCACATGTTCATGGGATAGAATATTATTCAGCCATAAAAATAAATTAGTTATCAAACCAGGAAATGATATGGATGAATCTGAAATGGATTTTCCAAAAGAAGCCAATTAAAAAGACTACATAATTACAAAGAAGCCATATCTCTCATTAATATTAATTCCAAAAAACTCATGCAAATATTTCACTCAGAAGGAAGTAAAGCATAGCATCCAGTTCTTCACTGTCCCTGAGAACACCATCTCCATTCCACCGAGTGCAACCTGAGGAAGAAAAAGAATCAAAGCAATCTCACCATGGTGAAACATGCCATTAGATAATTCAGCTAGATCAGCTAGGTGGAATGTTAATATTTACAGCGATGAATCTTATTGAGACAATGTGATCTTGATATGACAAAAATGGGACTTTGCCTTGTTGGTCTTCTTCCCTTGAATACATAACTTCAGTATAATTATGAGAACAATAGCAGGGAAATCCCAGTTGTGGAGCATACTAAAAAGTAAGTGATCAATACTCTTCAAAGTTTTCAAGGATGCCAAAAACAAGAAAAGCCTGAGACACTGTCACAGCTAAGACAAACCTAAGGAGACGCGAGGACTAAACGTAATACAATACAGTTATAGTTTATGATCCTGTGGCCCCACCAAGTCTCATGTAATCATGGCATGGACACAGCTGAGTCTAGTGTTCATGACTGTTTGTTGTCTGGTGCTTGAATTGGTGGTATGAGTGCCACACCCACCCAGGGTGGAGCCAACATACAGTGTAAGGGTGGAAAGGAGGCGTGTCTTCCCTCTCTTGCAGGTTCGCAGCTTGTGGTTTGCAGCCACCATGAATGGCTGCCTCACCATGCCACACTGCCTTGGAGCCAGCTGAGGATGAACTGAAACCTCCAAGAACTGTAAGAAATAAACCTTTCCTTCCCTTATTTTGGGCATCAGGTATTCGGTCTCAGCAATGAGTGAAAAGTAACTAAGACAGATACTCAAGTGGAATTCTGGAACAGTCCTCAGAAGTGAGAATCATACTACTTATTTACACAAGCAAAGTTAATCAAAGAATGATGACCAATAGTATAACAACAGCTTCACCAGAAACGTTGCAATTCTCTGCCCAGTTTGCAGATCTGAGTCAGTGTTCAGATCCACAACCCACTGGGTGATTTAGAAGTCAACTAGGATCACAAACTTGATGAAACTATGACAGAAATATTTAATAGTGGTTTGTCTAGTCACTCAATGAAAGTACTGAGGGAATATTTTACTCACGTAAGTAGACATTGGATAATAGGGGTATTACTATCTTTTGAAGATCATCAGATACAGGAAGTGTGTTAGTATTGATATCCAAAGAGTATCAAATACTTTCAAGGTTGTTAAAATTAGAGCATATGATAAACAGATAGTAAATGCAATCCTGGTCTGATTCAATTCATAATGAATTTGCCCAGTTAACAGATAGAGATATAAATCATTTCTTTAGTTTCCAAGTTACAATTTGATTAGCTAAGCTTGGTATAGCAGAACTCACAGTGATTGCTTTGTTTGGGAGGAAAAGCTATTGCAGTGGGGAAAGATAAATGAAATCCTCCGAAACTCTTCATTAAACCTAGCAAACTCTTAATAACAATATTGCCACATATAGCTTCTCTTGTGATAAAGGAGTTCAAAACCTCTCTTTTTAAAACAGCTATAAAACCAAACAGTATGTTGAAAAGATCAACTTCTTTAATACTGCAAAGGTTAAGAAAAGCTATGCAACAATTTGAAATAATATCTATTCATGAAAAAAATACTGATTTAGGTAATATTGATCAATGTAAACCATTAAATATTGATAATAGAGAAAAAATTACTATCAAAAGAAATGAGATTTAGAGACATGCAGGGCAAGATCTTGCACTTAAGTTTATGCAACATAGTGAGATTAAAGGTAAGAAAAGTAAAAAAGGAATGGAAATGTACAGAAAAACAGTTTTTAAATTACCAAATATGATGCAGACATTAATTAATAAGAAAGCTAAAAAAATTAAATGAGAAAAATACACAGATCTCTACACACACATCAAAAAGTCAAATGGTTAGGAAAACTCAGAAAATTCTAGAAGCAGAAGGATGAAAATTGTATTTCACATAAAGGAGAACAATACATCTGACTTCTTATTAGACAGGATGAAGTATAAAAGTAGTTCAAGGATAATTTGCAAAGTTAAAGAAAATAAAACCTCAATCAAAGAATTCTATATCCAGAAAAGTGTTCATTCAAAAATGAAGGCTACTTAGAGGCATTTCCAAGTGAACATAAACTAAAACATAAGTTGATATCAAACCAGACTTCCATGAAATAACACAGCAAATCTGAGGAGCTGAAAGGAAAAACATCAAGTAGTAATTTAGAAATAAAAGGAGCAAAGTGAAGTGAAAAGAAGCAGAAAAGGTAGATATATGGATGAAAATAAAAGCTTTTTAAAGTATATCTTTTTCTCTTTTCTCATTTTTAAGAGCTATAAGTTCACATAATATATTAATGTTACTAGAATTTTGTACTTTTTTATTTATAATCCACAGAGACAAAATATATGACAATCACAGTATGAAGAATGGTTGGAAAAATTGTTCTTTAAAGTTTCTGTTTTTAACAAGAAATAATTTAGCATTAAAACTAATTTTAAAAGCTCAAACATTAAGAACATAACTAAAAATAAAATGAATAAAAAATAAAGAGGTATTAAAAATGGTACATGAAATGCAAAAGGAAGCAGTAAGAATAGAAGAGAGAAATACTATGGAATAGAGAAGCAAAATTCACGTAACCAAAAAGTATACGTTAAAATATCCATAAAACACTAAATATAAGTGAACTTAACATATCAATAAAATGGCAAAGAACATCGAAGTGACTTTTTAAAAATACATCTGTATTTTTCTACAAGATAGATGTTTTAAATTCAAAATAGAAATAAATCCATTGAGAGTAAATACATAAGAAAAGATACAAAAGGTGATCAGTAAATTTAAGAGAGGTAGTATGACAACAGTAGTGTCAGACAACACAATCTTTAGAAACTGTAACTTGAAAGAAACAGTGACATTTCATAATGAAGAAAAATTCAGTGTATCCAAAAGCTATTTAAATATACCAGAAGCTTTAGTTTTCTGCATGTGGAGAGCCAGTTTTTCCAACATCATTTATTAAAGAGGCTTTCTTTCCTCCAGTAAACGTGTTTAGACCCTTCGTCAAAGATTAGATGACTGAGTGTCTTTGAAGTTGTTTCTCACCCTTTTAATTTGTTTCACTGATCCTCAGGTAGGTTTGCTTGTTTTTGCCAGTATCATACTGTTTTTAATTACAATAGTGCTGTAGGGTAATTTCAAATCAGGGTTCGTGATTCCTCCTGCTTTGCCTTTGTTGCCCAAAATTGTTATTGCTACTCTAAGTGTCTTGCGGTTCTAAATGAATTTTAGGAATGTTTTCTCTGGTTCTGTAAGGTATGCTACTGGTATTTTGATTGAGATTGTATTAAATCTGTAAAACAATTTTGGGAATATGGTCATTTCTCCAATGTTAGTTCTTCCTATCCATGAGAAAGGGGTAGCTTTCCATTTTCTAACATCCTCTTTGATCTCCTTTTTCAGGGTACTGTAGTTTTCAATGTAGAGATCTTTACCTCTTTGTTAGAATGACTCCTAAATACTGCATTTTTTCAATGCTATTATGAAAGGTGGGGGTTCTCTCTCAAGCTTGTTATTTGTATATAGGGATGCTACTGATCTTTGAGTGTTGACTTTGTATCCAACTATGTGACTGAATCTAGCTATTAAATCTAGAAATATTTTGGTGGAAATTCTAAGGCCATGTATATCACCATGCACTAAACTAAAGTCAAAATGGATCAAAGATCTAAATATTAAAATAGAAAGACTGAGTCTGCTGGGAGACAGAATAGGCAGAATTCTTGAAAATATAGATATAGGCAGACTTCATGAACAAAACCTCTACTGCATGGGAAACGCTACCAAGAATCAGAAACTGGGATCTCATCTTATTCAAAAGCTTTTGCACAGCAAAGGAAATTACCAATGAAGTGAAAAGACAACTCACAGAATGAGAAAAATTTTACCCAGTTATTCTTTATATCTAGAACATATAAAGAACTGAAAAAAATCACCCCCTAACATTTGAAGACCAAGTTCAAATTTGGGCATCTGAAATGAGTAGACACTTTCGGAAGAAATTCAAATGGAAAACAAATGCATGAAAACAATGTTCAACATCACTGATCATTTGAGAAATGTAAATTAAAGCAATGCGGAGAGAACATCTCACTCCAGAAAGAATGGTTATTATCAGCAAATCAACCAATAACAAATGTTGGTGAGGCTGTGAGGAGAAAAAACACTTCTCCACTATTGGTGGGATTATAGACTAGTACAACCACTGTGGATATCAGTGTGGAGATTATTCAAAATACTAGGACTACAGGTTCCATTGACCTGGCTATTCCCCTTCTTGGTATCTTCTCAGAATTAAAAGCATCATAGCACAGCAATATATGCACACCCATGTGTATAACAGCACAATATGTAATAGCTAAATCTTGGAAACAACCCAAATGCTCATCAACCGATGAATGAATAAAAACAATATATATATATATATATATATATATATATGTATTTAAAATGAAGTACTATTCAGACACAAAGAAAGATAAATTTAAGACATTTATAACTAAACTGATGGACTTTGGGATCATATCCTTAAGTGAGATAAACTGGACATACATGTGTAAATATGGCATTGTCACTTTAGTGTGAGAAAATGAAAGTATAAATAAGAACAAAAATGTATAAGAGATATTGTGAAATAGAAAGCAGTTGTTCAAAGGAAAAAGGGACTTGGGGTGGGGTGGAAAGGAAAAGAAAAAAAATCAGGAAAAAGGATAAAATGGAAACAAAGGAGGGGAAGAAGTGTTATAGAGAGGAAAGGGGAATGGGAAAAAGAAGAGGAACTAATACGTATCATGTACATGTACAAATTCTCTATGATAATTATACACATTTAAATTGCACTAATAAATTTAATTATGAAAATAAAAATACCAAGAGCAAGAACAGGCAAAATTGAAAGAATAAATGGAAGCTCAATAATAATAATTGGATAATTAATAAACCAATATCTGTGAAAATGTAGACAGAAATAAGGCATAAATATAGGTTGGAATGATAGTGAAAAATTTTGAATAGCCCTATGAGACAGCTTAATTATTTGTGGAACACTCTGCCAACTGTCTGAAGAACTCACATCCCTTTGAAGTTTATAGGAATTTGCATGCTGGAATTAAATTCTCTATATTACAGTATCAGCTAAAGTCTAATTCCTAAGATATTCTATTAAATTCAAATTGATTTAAATTACACAAAGCATATTTCCAATGGCAAAAGACTTTAGAAAATCACACACAAAATTAAGGGAAATCACCAAATATTTGGAAATTAAACATAATCATGGCTCATCCATTGAGCAAAGAAAAATTCAGAAAAGAAATTGGAAAATACATTGAAGAAAGGAAAATATAAAACCTATACAAAAATGGTAAGTTTCTGATAATATAGCGTGTAGAAAGATGTTTCTCAATTTTAAATGCCTTAGAAAGAGAAAAAATTTTAAATCAATCATCTAATTTTCCATCATAAAAAAGAGAAAATGGAGACCTAACTAAACCAAAAGCAACCAAAACAAAGGAGATAATAGAGTGAAATTTAGTAAAATAAGAGGAAAACACTGAGAAAACAAATGAAAACAAAGTCTATTCTTTGAAAAAATTGATAAAATTAACAAATCTTTAGGAAGTCTGAATAAGCACAGATAATGGGTTGGGATAGAGAAACATCACTAAAATCAGGAACAGACAGGACATTAACACTAACTATTCAAAACTAAAAACATAAGGGAATACTCTGAGCAACTGTATGCCTGTGAGTTGAATAATTTAAATTAAATGGATTCATTCCTATGAAGGCAAAATTACTCAAAGTACTGCAAGAATAAAAAAGAATATTAAATTACTAATTAAATATCTTCTGACAAGGAAAAGTCAAGCCCAGATAATTACACTGGTAAAGATTTTAAATATTGCAAAAATTATACAATAATCCTTCACCAAGTCTTCAGAAAACAAAGAATAGTCCATAACCCAGTTTGTTTCCTAAGGCCAAAATCATTGTTACCCAAACAGAAAATGACAACAGAATAAATGAAATATATAATAGCCAGTCAAACATTTAGTGCATAAGCTTTATAAATTATTAGTAGACTGAATACAGTAATATATAAAAAGTGTCATATACCATCATTATTTGGCACATATATAAAAACACAATTACATTGATACAAAAACCAATTTTATACATGATATTGCTAGAGACAACATATAAAATCATTCAAATATATACAAAGTAACCTATAAATTCAGTATCCATTTCTGATAAAATATTCAGCATACTAGGAGTGAAACAAATTTTTTCAAATAAAGACTTTTAACAAGATGTCTAATCTTTTCAAAATATGCTACAGTTTCTAGCTAGAGATATTAGGGAGGAAAAAGAAATAAGAACATCCAAATTCAAAAGAAATAATTTAAACAACATTTATTTACCTATTATATAATCCTCTATGAGAAAATCCTGAGGAATCTACACACACACACACACACACACACACATCTGTACTAGAACTAAGAGAAACATTTAATATGATCACAGATTATGGAGGCAATATTAAAAAATCGATTATATTTCTATAAACTCGTAATAAAAACTCTGGAAACACAGTTTTTAAAAACTCCATTCACAAAAGCAACAATTAAATTCCAGCAATACATTTAAACAAAGAAATGCAATACTTGTACAATAGAAACTATGCAAGATTGCTGGGAGAAAATTACAATTATTTAAATAAATTTATAAGAACCCCATGTTAATGAATTAGAAGATTCAGCAACCATTATGCTGGCAACTTTCCCTAAATTGATCTATAAATTCTCAAAATGTCCAAGAATATGTCTGAAGAATTTTTAATAGAAATAGACAAACTGATTACTAAAATTATTATGAAAATACAATGGCTTTTTAAAAGTCAAAATAAATTTTAAGAAGAATGGAGACAGAGGACACAGTCTATCTGATTTCTAAATTCAGTAACAAGCTACGAAAATGAAGACAACATGGTTATTTGGATCAGTAGGCATACAGACTAACAGAAAAAAATTAAAAGTCTAGAAATACACTTAAAATTCATTACTGCAATTTTTTTCAAAGAATCAGTAGGTAATTCAATGAGAGGATGATGTTTTCAACAAAGGATCCTGGAATTACTAAGAACACTTATAGAAAAAAAAATAATGTAGTGTCATACCTCACACTGTATAGAAATAATTTTACATGGGCTACATATGTAAATATGAGCTAATATTCCTAAGCTTCTCACAGAAAACTAGACCAAAGTGTGATCCATAAAGAAACACAAGTTGAAATTAACTTTATGAGCATCAAAGACTTGCACACCTAAACGTATTCTTCATAAGATGAAGATGAGTCGTATTTGTGTCATGTATCTGAAATAGTATATGTGACTAGAAAATATAAATGGCATTTTAAAATCAATATTTAAAATATAACAGTTCTAACTAAATAATAGGCAAAAGAGTTGAGTCAATATTTTACCACAGAATGTTAGTGAATGCATAATATACTAATGAAAAGATGTGCAATATTTTCAGTAATTAGGGAAATACAACTGAAATCTGATGAAGTACATTACGCAAACAATAATGGCTATAATTTAAAAGGCATAAAACAAATATTGGCAAAGATGTGAAAAACTAGAAGTCCTCATTTATTGCTGATGGGAACAAAAATGGCCCAGTTATTTTGGAAAAGAGTGTAGGAGTTTCAAAGACAGAAAAAAAAAGGAGGCAAAAGAAAGGAAAGAAAGAGAAATGGAGGGAGGGAAGAAGGAAGAGCAACACACAAGTACCATATGGCTCTTTCTTTCCACTCCTAGGTGTCTATTCATGAAAAAGAAAGGCATACGTGCACTAAAGGATGTGTGTATGAATATTCTTACTAGCATTATACTTAGCAGCACCAAACTGGGAACGACCCAAATGTGTATGAGCCAGTAAGAGAGCAAACAAAGGGTGTTATGCTTGTACCTTATTTGCCAGATGCAAATAACTGCATATCATGATTACACGCGTGTGAAGTGTCCTGAACTGGCAAGGGGGCAAAACTTAAAAATGGATAATCATGTAAGGTTGATCATGGATTGAAAAAACTACTGGATTAACAAAACCATTCTCATATTTTTAATGAATCATTCCACATTAAGTAATGATTTCTATTTGTTGTGATTTCTGTCTAATTTGTCTTAAGTTCTTCCTCAGACCCATAATTACACTGGGACAGTCCTGGCAGGAGGGTGGAAGGAATAGGGGTGCTAGATTTGTGTGAGAAGGCAAACTTAAAATTCATGTAACAAAAATTAATTTTTCACAGGTCCCAGAAGAATGAAGGGTAACAATGGGAGATCTATAGGAAGTTTGGAGGTCACAACATTGAGAGTGGGAGATGGGAGAGGATGGAGGGGAGACAGAATAAAACAGACAGAGCACAGACCTGTGGAGCTATACCCTCAATAAAGTCCCAACGTTTACCCCCTATTCCTTGGAGTCTGCACATTTGTTAGTCTAATGGAAACACTCAGGAAAGCAGGAACCTGTTCGTAATAATTTTATGCTGACTATGGTGTTTCATCAGGGTCAGTAGCTGCGAGTGCATAGTGTTCTGTGGCAAGCGAATGAGACTGGACCTCAAACAATCATATGAGAGGGCACCTTTTAACTAGACCTACAGTGGTGTGGGACAGCTGTTTCTATTTTTGCTTTGTTTTGTTTTTCGGTGCCAGGAATTGAACTCAGGACCTTGTGCTTGCCAAGCAGACACTTGTGCGGCAGAGCTATATCCCCAGCCCTACAACTATGTTTCAAAACACAGATCAATCCTAAAAATGGATGCTGCAACCACAGCTCCATGAAACAGCCTTATGACAAAGACTGAGTGGCAGATATCTACGGAGTTGACTTTTCATTGCTGTGCATTAAGTCTTACACCTTTTTGAGTGACACAAGTCTAATTAATTGCTGTTCATGACTCATAGCTATCAGATATTGCCTTTCATATGAATCAACAGTTAATAAAATTTGTAAGTCTTGCAGAAAGGTCATGAATCTGAAAAGCTCTGTTATTTTTGCTTTATCTTTCCCTTTGTGAAATATGGGTAGCATGGAAACTTCTGCTCATATTCATCTTTTTTTTTACTTTTTTAATTGAATGAACTTTTATTAAGTATGATCAGGGAATCTTGCAATGTATTTGGCAAAAAGTACATCTTTATTACTGAACAGCTATGTAGGAGATTTAAAATTAGAACTGAAAGAGAACCTAACACGATGCCTTTGTGTCTAGCAATCTGTTGAGAGAAAAGTAGATTTCAGTGTCCTCATTCTATACTGAAGGAAATGAAGCCTTGAAAGTTTATGTGACCTCAAGGTTACACAGCTAGTGGGGCAAAGGCAGGATGAGAATCTCAGTCTAACACTGTTTCCAATAATAGAATCTTTAAAAACAGAAGAGGCAGGTGGATGGGAAATCAGGGGAATCCAAAATATAAAAAAGATTTGACCTGCTGTTGTTGGCTTGATGATGGAGGAGTGTACACTGAAAATGTTAGAAGAAAACGAATTCAGCTCACAATCAGTGATTCAGGAAACGACTCCCAGCCCCCAGTAAGAATTGTAACCTCGTTGACATCTTGAATTAAACCATATGAGGCCTCAGTCAACAGCGCCATGTTGGACTCTAAATAATGAGAACTGAGATCATAAATGGGTTGTGTTATAAGAAACTAAGTTTGTGATTATTTGATGCATGTCAAAAGAAAATATAGATGGATTTGTTGTTATTTCCTCTGCATCATCTATGAGTAAACCATTTTTCCTTTGTGTGTTCTGGTTCCTATGCTCATAGATTGGGCCATCTAGAAACATGGAAGGAAGGAAACTTCCATCTATAGCATTCTGCTGGAAGACTGATTAGATGGGGACGTGAAAGCTTGAGTGGGCTTAGACAAACTGCTTTCGGGTTCTGATTTGGTCACCTACTCTCTGTATGACCTTAAACAAGTCAATTTTTACATTCACTTTGATTATCTCAGTGTTGTTTGTGGAGATAAGAAAGAAAAATCGTTTATGAAAGGAAAATGCACATTATATTCAAACTGAAAATGAATTCTAAATGGAGAACTTGGAAAAGAAATGAAGAGCTAAATATGTCTTTCTTACTGTAGACTTTGCCAGAATCTTAACAGTAATACTAGAATAAGATTCTCTCATTCCAGATATCTATATCTATATGTGTATCATCTATCCCTATCCCTATTTATAGCTATATCATCTATGTCATTTATGAATCTAGGTCTAAAATGCTGGGCATTCCTTACCCACACTCACTAATGAGAACTACATTCAGCAAACTTTCTCTTTCCTGTATACTCTAGTGAACATGCAGCATTCTCTTTCTGATATCAAGGTCTATTTCTTCATTGTTAAGGGATAGTTCAAAGTTTGGTGACATATCAGTTGACCACATAAAAACCTAAATACTACTCATTCTGAAAGAAGTTCATAACATACCTTTTAGGGCAGTAAGTTTTACATTTGCTAGTCTGTGTGCAATTCTTTTTCTGGCACTTAGAAATGAACTCTAAGGAGTTTAATTTTCTAAAATCAATAAAACAGATATGGTAATAACATCCTAAACAGTCAGGGTTTAGCAATATGCATGAGATTCATTGTTAGGAATGGGCTTACACAGTCGTGGATGGCTAAGAAAACGTAGCTGCCATAGAGCATGCCAACTCTCTAGCGTGGGCTGTGACTGCTGTTCACAAGTGAAGCTTGTAAAGTTGCTCAATCAGAGCACTGACTTAACACTATAAATTACCTTGCTGTGAGCACCTACGAAGGGTCACCCATCATCACAGCACCTAAATCCTGGGCTTCTTTTGTACGACAAAGTGAAATTATGCAAATCAGTGATATGTGTGTGCCTGTTATGTCTGACACATTTTATGTGCTTTATAGTTTAACAGGCAGTATTGTCATTGTTGCATGTTGATCAGAAAAGTGGTAATTACAGTAAAATAAGGTTGCCTGTGAGCCTTTCTGAACTGAGGTATATTTTGAGAATTCTTTTCCTCAAAAATGATCTATTTTCCACCTACCTATTGAAAATATTTGCCAATTTGTACCCCATTTTTGAGGGGAAAAGTAATTAGAAAAATAGTTCCTTATTCCTTTTGTACCATGATGCTGCTACAGTACTAACAATGTCAAGTATTATTGCATGAAGCACTAAATTAAGTTGTGGCAGTTTAAATATTCCATGTGTGAAGATCCCAAAGGTTTAAAATGTAATCAATAATGCGTTAGAAAACTGCCAAAGCATAAACAATTATCATTACCATAATAAATTATTCAATAAGCTGTCCTCATACTTGTTAGTTATCATTAGTTTCCAAGGTATGCTGGATACTCTTAGAGCTGAGGTAGTATAATCCACAGTAGTTCTGATTCACCTACTAGTATATACTTATTTTTGGACAATTTTTCAAATCTAAACAAGAGTCGTACAGTCCATTGTTTCTCAAATTATCTAGTCTATGCCATTTTACATTAAATATCAATCTGTCATAGAGAAAGATATTTTTAAAATATAGATTAAGTGATCCTGTCTCCTCCCCTTAAGAAAATAATTCTAAGAGACAAGAATTTGCCCTTCTCAGGAAGTCTGATGAAATAGGGACCCCATTACTCATTTTTTTTCTTTCGTCCTGCTCTTCATCCTTTCCTATCACTATCATTCTTGCTTCCTAAAATCACCTCCCAAATAAAATGTATAATCCCACTTACTGGTGGTTCAGTTCCTGCTTTAGGAGGAAATCAAAGAAAACACCCAACTTATTTCTGACATTTTCTGGTTCCTAATTCCCCTCCCCTTGCTTTTTTGCCATAATGAGTTCTAGTATTTAGAGTCCCAAATGATTTTCCTCGCTTATATGTACTTTTCTACTTTGCACTTACACATACTTGCAAAAAACTAGGGTATTTAGCACCATCTCCTTGAAATGTCTTTTTTGAATTCTAAGACTCTTACCAAGTCAAAGGTACACTCCAAGCAGACTGCATCTGGACTGTATTGATAAGTACTCTCACTGGGAAGTGGGCAAACTATTTTAGGAATGGCCTACCCACCCTTTGCTAAGTCAGCTGTTTCTTGAATTGCTAGCGATACCATGAAACAAAGACAGCTAATGTGACTGCAGTTCACTGGGTGTTCAACAAATCATAGTTCCACTGGCTGCCACTGGACTCTAGATTTTTGTCCAAGTCTCACTGAACCCTGTACTTTCTTGTTTTGTGTTAATCAACCTTATCTCACAAGCACTTTCCTTTTATTTTCATTGGTCTCTCTGCACTTTTACCACTGTCCCAATGCATCTGGGCCATGGATGGCACACACAACTCCTGCTACAGTCTCGAGGGGAACTCAACTTCTACCCAGCTTTGTTTGCCTTCAAGTTATAGCTTAGGTACCATCCCTTTCATGGTAGTTTTTCCTTGTCACTTTTAGTTTTTATCAGCTGTTTATGTAGCACTGTTTGAATACAGTGTGGGAACATTTCTCTCACATGCATCAAGCAATAAGAATACCCTATGTGCAAAGTTACTGATCCTTGTCATTGAACAAATATTCCCCCATATTTACCAGCATTGTACTTAAATAACTACATTTCTTTCCCGTGTCGCAGCTTTTTCAGCCTTGTTTCCATCCTCATTTGCTGTGAAAGTACCTATTAGGAAGTTAGAACTGCATCAAACTTAGGACATTGGAAATTCATTATTATTTTATTCATCCATGTATTTATTCATGCATTCGCTCATTCATTCAACATGTAGTAATGTTTGTTTTGTGTGTCTGAGATTCAGAGGATGAAGTGAGTAAAAATGTACTTGTATGATCATTCACTATAAGAAGGAAAGGCTTTGAGACTAGACAAAAGATAAGGAATAAGGATGACACTTAATATTTACTGAGAGCTCACTCTTTCCAAACACAAGGCCAACTGCTAAATCTTAAGTGTGTACAACATTTTGATCTGCATACAATTATTATCTTCTCATACTGAATAGAAATTTGTAACGAAAACAAGCAATGTGCCCAAATTAAAACAAGCAAACAACAAAAAAAGGTTTTATGTGAGAAGTCAGGAGTCTGGATCTGTGACCATGTGCTTTGACACCATGATTCAGATGCCTAGAAATTATCAAAGTGTTCAGATGAAAGAAAGAATAGCCAAATTTAATTGAGAAAAATCTTAAGATTCTCAGTTAGTTGTTGATAATTGATAAAAGGACACAATTACATTTTACTTTTAAAGTGGATTTTTTCAAAGTATGAGTCACAAGACTTGCTAAAGTAACTATTTGAGTCTATTCACACATGCAACCTCAATTTTACAAAGTGCTGTATCTCAGAAGAGTATTTTTAAAATTCACAAATGTCATTATATGACTTAAAAATATGTCTAATGCCAAAGGAAATCTATCGTTTTAGCAGGGCCCATTCATTTGATATTTATGACCTGCATTTGCATTGAATGCTGATATCACCAGGCTTCCACTATTTTCCTGGCCTTCTGGAAAAAAAAAGAAGTCACCTTGCCCAAGGTCACACCTCCTTCTTCAAGGTAGTTTGCATGGGAAGACTGCTTCATACAAGGACAGAGAGGCCAGGATTCTTCACTCAATTTAGAGTGTTTCTACAGCTCCCAAACCCAGCTCCTAAACCCTTCGTGGTATGGACAGGTATCTTTAGTGTGCCTACAACACAGGTCAGCTTTTCCCTCTGCCAAATTTGTCGTGTATGCATAAATCTCTCTACCAAGGCATGAAATTTAATTTAAACCTACTTTTAAACTAAAAGTTAGTCTACTAATCTTTATGAATGTTGACAAAAGATACAGGACTCCTGGTTCAGAGGCAAATGATAGTGTTCATCATGGCACAGCAAGCAGCACGAGAATAAAATTTAACTCTATTCTCCAGTCCCCTCATTGCCCAGTAGAAGCAAATGAAACGGCACAAAAGGATGCCTGAACACACGAACATTCCCTTACAGAGCTGATGAGACAGTCATCAAAAGAGACGATGTCATGCCTCAAAAATTACTTGCCATATACACGGGCCTGAGTAATGCCACGTTTAAATAGTACTCAGGGCTCTTGAGAGGCGAATCTCTTTCTCTTCTGGAGTCCGCACTAGTCGCACGCTCACCAGGAAGGCAGGGTAGTTGTCTTCTGGTTGAACCCTCTCTGACCTAACTGGGTGGACTCCAGGAAAAGAAAGAGATGTGCCTTTCGAGAACCCACCCCGTTGGGTCAGAGAAGCTCCAACCAGAAGACAACTAGCCTGCCTTCCTGTTGAGTGCACAACCAGTGCAGACTCTAGGAAGAGAAAGATGTGCTTCCTGTATGCCTACCAGCTCACAGGCTAAGAATCAAGGATCTCTCCTTTCCCACCCCCCCACCTCATAAGCAACCTACAGATTCAGAGGTCTGGCTAACTTGATAGCAACTAAGGTACATAAAGCAACTAAATGCTAGTATTGTTTGGCTGATTTTGCAGGCCTGGAGCCAGCAGTCTAAGCATCTCTTGGGAAGATGACAGTACACAATGTAGCAAATATGGGGGATTCTCTTCTGTCCTGTCTTTGAGGCCCGATCTTGTTCTCATTGTTTTGCTTTATTCTGATTAACTTTTTTGCTTTATTTTATATTCTGTCTTTATTAGATTTATTGTGTTTTGTTTTTGGTTTGATTTTACTATACCTGATGGAATGGTCAACTCTTCTGAAAATAACAAGATATACTATAGTAGCTATTGTTTTCATAGTATCTTTCTTTGAAGTTCTGTACCAGTTCTACTGCTTTGTTTTGATTGACTTTGTTCTGTTATGTTTTGCTGGATTTTACTATCTTTAAAATAAAAAAAATTACAAAATAATTGTACTCAGGGCTGCACATTCTTTGCAAGATTGCATAAGAACAATGGTACAGTTTAATTCCCAGTGCTTTATCAAAATCTTCCTTCCACAGAAATCAATTTGTAACAATAAGACTTACTACAGAATGGATATTTTAATACATTTTGGACTCTTATCTTCTTCCAACATATAGCATGAATGGTAAACCAGGACTTAACATTTCATTGAAATTACCCATCGTGGTACTATGTACTGATAAGAATGGCTTTAATGTTAATTGCTGAAAATAAATATATGTGAAACATACATATATAATTGAATATATATAAAAATAAATATATAATTAGTGAGCACATGAGGGAAATTAAGAACATTTTAACTATCTGATTGTTAATAACTTCAAAAGTATAGACAGAACCTGCAAAGTATATTATAGAATTTATTTAGATTTGAACAAAAAAGGGAAAAATGGTATTTTCTCTGTTGCATGTTTTATTTTCTCAATCTGAGTGTATGCTTTGACAATGCTACTGCTGTGGAATGTTTTAAAATGTGGATAAAATTAGAGGCAATAATAACATTTTGAGAAAATAATAAATAAGGAGAATGAGGTATGATGGAAAAGAAGAATAACCTTGCTAAAATATTTTCAAACTTAAGTGGTAAAAGTAAAGAACATCATTGACCTTATTTTATATCTTCTCAGTACTTAGATATTTGCCTAAATGCTTTCTACAAATTAAAGAAACTTTATACTTTGGACTCACAGAGGTATTTACACTGATGACAAAATTTTCCTCATGTGAAGAAGAGGAAAACAAATTTGTGAGATTTATTTTTTCCTTGGAATATGAATTTCTACTTCCCAAACCAAGAAAAGAATGGAATGAATATTTTGTACAATACACGAATACTCTCATTGTAAATAATTCAAAAATTTCCTTGAACTTTCCAGTGTATGTTAGGAATACACTTTAAAAAAATTATTCTTTAAAATGCATAGGTGTGATAGTGCATCTTGATTGTTAGCTTGGTTGAGTTGAGTGTTACCTAGAAACATACATCTGGGTGTCTGGGTGGGTCATGAGAATGTGACCTTGCAAACTGTATCTGGTCCCTAATTTCTTATCTCATCTCTTCTCCCTGCTCTATGCTTCTATGCTACCATGAAGTGATCAGTTTTCCTTCACCATTCACTTCTGCCATGATGTTTCTGTTTTTGGGCCAGGTAACCAGGGACTGAGACCTCAGAAAACATGAGCCAGATATCTCTTGTAAGTTATGTTTGTCTGGAATTTGGGACAAAAAATACAAAAGTAATTAATATAATAGGTTTTTGATTATTTTAAAATAATGTTTAATAAAAATATTATTGAACTTAAAAACTGTTTTCTAGTATATGGGAGAAATTTTCTTTTAATATTATAAAGGAATAAAAAAGTGTAGTAGATTAGTGGTTAGGATCTCACAGGGAGAAGAAATGTTTATGAAAAAATACTTGGATTTTAAAGAAAGAGATTAGAATACAGAAAATAGATAATTATACATATTCTGTTATAATATTCTCACACTAAGTTTACTTCCTCCTTTATCTACCTAATCAGATTCATAACTAAAAAATACTTGAAGAAAAAGTCAGAAACATAGCTTTATACATTGACTTTGATACACTTCAATATCTCAGAAAGTAATTTGAGTTGGCAAAGCACTTGCAATATGTAATGCAATAGAATTGAAACCAGGGTTCAGTTTAGCGTGTTATTCTGAATTGCTGATAAAAAAGTTTAGGATCAGACTTACATACAGTCAGAAGAGAATGCATGTAGATTCCAAATTCCTGCCATGATTTATATAATTCCCCAGTAACAGAATATTACTTGAGACTTTTTGTTATTGCAATAACTGGCTAGGAAAATCTAGAGATGAGATAAAAAAAAAAAGACCCTGGCATTTGATAGAGATTTAATAACTGGATTCAGAAGCCCATTCAGACATGGAAGATCCAGCCTCACCACAATCAGATAACACCTTGTAACAAACTAGCAAGCCCAGGCTAAGTCCCTTTAGCAAGCCTGTCTATGAGGATTCCAAGTCCCTGCTCAGGCACCACCTGTGGGGAACCAGTCCATGCTGGTCTTTCCCCACCCAGGTGTCACTTGCAGAAATCTTGTTTCTTCTCAGGAGAAGAGCCCAAGCATTTGGTTCATCCTGCTTTTAGTAACTCAGACAGGGTGCAAGAAATTCAAGTAACACAAGATTCACCTGCCTTCCATCCACGATTAGTACATGCATAAGTAAGCAATCTGATCTCAGCTGTATTATCTTCCCTAGAACCAGTTCTCCTCAGCTGGTCTACCATACACTTAATTCCAAGTTTTTTTGAAAGTAGACTTCAAAACTCACCAATAGGAGCCAGGGATATAGCTCAGCAGCACAGTGCCTAACACCCCAAGATCTGAGCTTAATATACCTGGAATAAATCCTCTGTGTTATGGGAAGGGTTTCTATAAAGGAGCCCTCAAGTGATCAGTTACACTCCTCTGGAATTTAACGTTCACAAGATGAATCTAAGGTGGGTAAGAAATGAGAAATTCTGGTAGCCAGTCTCACCTGTTGATATACCGTACCTCTTGACTGAGAGATTAGAAACAAGGAGCCTATTCCCTTAGTCATGCTGTCCAGATGGGAGCTTCTGTCATCGCATTGGAATGGAATGGAGGGAATGGATCCTAGTCAAGTGCCACAGATTAGCTCTTCATGGTGCAAGAATGACTAGATTTCCTAAAATAAATGTTCACTAATTTTCTGTATAACCATAGCACAATTTCAGATTTTGCATGACTATCTTTGTTTCCCCTATAATTTCACCAGGATTCACTAGTGTTTCTTTGGAACAGACTCTGTGGAGCACTCAAGCTCCTATTCTTGTTCTGTGAATTTGATGAAGAAATTCATAATAAAGTTGTTGCAGAAAATGTCCTATCTGGAGAGATAGCTGAGTTAACTGGTGTGTTGATGAGCAATAACTGAGCCAATCTAAAACAAATGTTTTCACTTGTGAAAATTTCTTAAAGTGATCCTTACTTAATCTGACAGACAATTTCTGAGTGAATCCAAATGAACATTGCCAGATACAATATATACTGGATCTATTATAATAATTCTCATGTATGGCCTTGGTATAGCTTGTATTCAGATGCCCTCCAATAACCTCCTGTGGTCATAGGTAGGGCTTTTCAGAGGTGGCTGGAACTAAGGTGTTTGAATGGGAAGTGTGTGCTGTACTGGAATTAGTCTATTAGTTGATTTATCAGAGTCGTGTGTGTGGGTAATGGGAAGCCCCACGCTGGGTGGCATCATCCAAAATGCTTGTAATCTGAATGGGATTAAAGGGAAAGGGAGGCCCACTGCCTCTGTTTTAACTGCTTCTGCTGCTACCTTATAGCCTCTCCTGCTATGGGCTGTTTCTCCTCTACCATGCCACACTACCTTGGAAACAGTTGACCATGGACTGAAACCTCCACAAACTGTGAACAGAAATAAATCTTTCCTCTTCAACTTTGGATATGGGATGTTTTGTCTCAGCAGTGAGAAAAAAGTAGCTAAAAGAGGCCCTACTGCCTAGTCTATAACTAATTGAAAGTTAACAGAGGGGAGAGAGACACAAACAGAGAGAGAGGATGAATCATCTGTGAACCTGATAGCACAAGAAATAATTGTGATGATGTATTACCAAATAATTGGGGACTGAGGAACACAGAACTTCTGTTTGTCTTTTCCCTGTGTCTGAGTGACATTGCCTACTTCTTCTTTCAGGTCATATTATGTGGAATTTGAAATTTACCAAGATGATCTCTAGGTCAGTGCAACTCTAACATCCTTTGATTCTATAATAGCCTGGCAACCAAGTAAAAATATCGAAGAGAGAGTTATATATAAAGGATCAGATGCTGACTGAATGTTCAGAAGTAGCAATTTATACTAAAGACTGATTATTATTGATTTTGTATTTTAAAACACAAGTGACAGCAATAGTTTAGCTTCTTAAAAAAGGACAAAAGAAAGAAGAAAATCCACAGAAATGAAGACAGATACAGAGAGAATTAAAAGTGGGCCATTTTAGAATCTTTGAATTTAAAGATAAAAGACTTCAGGAAAGAATTATGATCAATAATGTCAGTGACAAAATTATCCACAATGTATTTGGAAAAAAAAAAAAAACGACCTATTAATTTGTTTAGAGTATATGAAAACAGCTTGGGAAGCATGGAAGAGATAATAGCATATCTATGTGAAATAACAAAACAACAAAGAATAAAACTTAGCTTATAAAATTAAGACAAATGATTAAAAAGTAGATATGGGAGTTGAGATCAAATACATGTGTGTAGGTAGCTAACAACAGTATTTAAAATAAGTGTAATAATCATTTCTCTGAACTGCACATTGAACATAATTTTGTTTATCCTCTTTCACGAGTAAGAATTAGCTCCTTGTATCATTCTTGAATACAATGTATAAGTTAATTTACCATGACCATGTTTTCATGGTTAAATATAATACTATCATATCTCATTTATTCTTTGTATTTTAGAGTGTAATTTAGTGCCTTATTTTTTGTTTCTGTAAATTAATCACTTACTACTATGACTATATATAAAATCAATCTGGATTTACTTGATCTGATTATTTTACCTTAATGGGAATAGGATATTCAAAACGTTAACCTGATTGTTAAAGAATATGCTACAACCTACACAGTTAATTTTTGAAGTTACTCAAAAGTGTACAAGTTGTATTCTTTTATTGGCCAATCTTTTTATTTTTCACTTTGCATTTACTGTACCCCATCTGTAACACTCCTACAATTTCATCATTCTTCTTCTTGGCAAAATTTATTCTAAAAGCATATATTGATACTAAACTGCTAAATTACTTCACTGATTTTTCTTTTTTTCTAGTGAAACAGCTCGAATTATTTTGCAAATTTGTCCCATTCTAAGTTGCTTATCCAGTGAAAATATATAATTTTTGTGGTTAAAATTTTTGCATCTTTTCTAACCTAGAGAAAAATTATGAGAGAAAGATAAAAGCTCTGTCTCTAGGCATTTGAAGAGCTCTCATATGGACAAGAGTGTACACTTTTTCAAAGGCAGAACTGAGACAAATCAATGGAATTTGCAGTATTTGACTCAGTTAAGGAACTTCATAGCAATAGAATAAATATCCTCCAGAAAGAGTCAACACTTTCTGAGGAAAGCTGAATGGTCATTTATCAAGTATTCTCCAGAAAAAATCCTTGCAATTGGCAAGACATTGTATTAGAATCATACAATATGCAATCCAAAACTCATTTTATGAATAACTGATATGAACTTCCTACTTTTGCAGATGAAGTGTCTGAAACTTGTTAGTTTACTAAGTCCTTAATTTAACCAATTATCAGAATTACCCACAAAATGATGTGTGTCTGTAACAGTGAGAGGGAGGGCCTGGATAGCAATATTTAGATTCACCCCAAGAGTACACCATAGGAATTTCAGCTCTTAGGGTCATATAAATGTGATTCTGATGGTACACTAAGTTTTTCAACCATTGATCTTGCTGGCACTCTGGTGTCAGTGTCATCAGATTCACAATAATATGTTTTTTGTACTCTAACATGAGACTTAAATATGTTTTGTTGCATAAAATCTGTGACACTTTTGTGTGTGTGTGTGTGTGTTGCACCAGGGATCAAACTCACAACCTTACGCCTGCTAGATAGGCACTAAAGCCACTCAGCCAAACTCCCAGCCCTAGTTTTTTGAGGCAGGGTTGCACTATGTAGCTCAGGCCGGCCTTGCACTTGTGTTGCAGCACAAACCGGCCTTGAACTCACAATGTTCTCCTACCTCAGCCTCCAGAGTGCTGGTATTAAAGGTGTGCACCACCACACCTGACTAACTGACATTTATTCTTTAAAATAGTATTTCTCTGCTCAGTGAAGTTTGTGACCTATTAAGTATTATTTAAATTGTAAGTTTAAAATTTTAAATTTAAATTATTTAAAGTGTAACTTAGGTTGTCCACTTGGAATTCATGCAGTTTTGCTTAGAGACTGGTTTGTGAAATTTTAAAAATTAAGGGCACTCTGGGAGTTTGTAATTAACAGGCAATGTCCACTTCCCCAGCCCTAACCCACCTTATTCCTGAAGTTAATTTTTTCCCTAAATTGATGCCCAGTACTCAGGCCAGGTTCAGCTCCCACAACATGAGCCTGGGGCCTTCTGTTTAAAGGAAGACTAGGAGTGGGACTGGCAAGATGGTGGAACAATAAACAGCAGGGTAAGCGGCCTCCCTGAAAGATACCATCCAGATGCTGGAATATAGCAACATGGGGAAGACAAAAAGGAGGGAGGCAGGTCCTCTGGGCCCAGGAAGAATCTAAAGTGAGAATTGAAGCCCACAGAAAGATTGGAAAGAGGCACTTAGACAAGAAGAGCAGTGGCTGGCAGAGCCTCTGCCTGGAGCCGGACCTGCTCTGTGAAAGCAGTTGCTGCAACTTGGGGATGCATGGTCTGAGAGCTGTGGCTGCAGTGGTAGCAACCCTGGAGTCCTCAGCCCAGTGAGACAGCATCAGAGGACAGCAGCAGTGGACAGGGGGAGCAGACCTGGAGAACTATGAGTGAGGAGGTCCCCACCCTCCCACGTGAGGGGGAGATTGGCAGGGAGACATCTTGGAGTTGGGCTGGGGACTCCTGGCTGGGCACAGACCTGCGGAGTTTGCTCAGGCTGAGCCCTTTCCCTGCAAGCATACTGGGGGCCACCTAAGAGGGTCTCTGCGGGTGACAGGTTTGGTCTGGAGATGGCGGATTTATGAGTTCTCCAGAGGTTTTGTGGAGAGTCTGCAGGTAACCAGCCCACCAGCCCAGATTCGCAGGTGGCTGCCAGCCCCTGTGCGCACCCCACCAGCCATCTAGGAGCCAAGACAGGCTGGGGAAAGGCAGTGAATTGCGTAGTAACAGCGCCCCCAGTGGCAACCATCAGATATCCATAGTCGGCACCGGCTAGAAGAACCAGTCTCACTTTCAGAGAGGTTGCAGCCAATACAGGGAGTGCCTGGGTCCCCAGTACCAATTTGCCCAGAGGAACCCAGGAATATACCAAGACAAAGAAGCAGGGGGCAGTCTCTGGCCTCCAGTTCAAGAAGAGCAAGCCCAGGAGACGCAAACACAGAGGAGATCAGGAATCCCACAACTGAAGTTTGTGAGGTGATGGCAACTGAAGTAAAGAAACAACTTCAAGAGGCTATAAAAGAAATTAAAACAGAAATACTAACTCAATTAAAAGAAGAAATGAAAAACATAATAAAAGAACTGCTAGTCAACCCTAAAGGAGACATAGGTGAAAAAATGGAGCATAGGAAAATGAGGGAAATCTGGAATGAACAATACAAAAAGGATTTAAAACACATGAAACAAATTCAAAGAGATAACCAGGAATTCAAAAAATGCAATGAAAGCTGGCAAAACCACCTGAAGGAAACTAAAGATGACTTTAAAACCTTGAAGACAGGTTCACAGCCTGTGATCATGAAAAGAAAGGTCTCTTAAAAATAACAAGAAACCTGGAAGTAACAATACAACAGCTGCAAGACAACCCAAAGAAACATAACTTGTGAATAAAAGATGTGAGTGGAAAAGCAGGGTTCAATACAAATCAAATTAAAAGCCTATTTACAGAAATAATTTCAGAAAACTTTCCAAGCATGGGAACAGGAAGTGACTTTTAGATAAGTGAAGCATATAGAACTCCAGCTAAACATAACCAAAATATACCTACACCCAGGCATATAATAATCAAGATTGCAGAAATTCAACACAAAAGCAGAATATTAAAAGCTATTAGAGAAAAAAAAATAGATCACCTACAAAGGAAAACCCATCAGAATCACAATAGACTTCTCAACACAAACCATCAGGTCCAAAAGAGCTTGGAGTGAAGTATTTCAAGCCCTGAAAGAAAACAACTTCCAACCCAGATTGATGTACCCTGCAAAACTATCTTTCAAAATCCATGGAGAAACAAGATACTTCCATGACAAAGAACAACTAAAGGAATTTATGACAACCAAGCCAACCCTACAAAGAATAGTGAAGGACATTTTAGAGAGAGATAAAAATGTCCACAGCTCCAGAAACAGCAGCAGAGGGATATCACCGATCGGGGCAGACAATTGAATAATCCATCATTAGGATTTGAGTCCAGTAATGTTTTCAATGAGCTGTTTAGTTTGATCTCATTCTATCTCACCCTGCCTAATTTTATTATATATGATGACATAGACAGCTATTCCAAAGATAAGAAAATATATTAGGGTAGCCTTTATTGATATTTGATTACCTTGTTTTGAAATGCTGTATTACTTTCATTGTTCTGTTTTGAGTGATTTTAACCTATTTTGGTTTGTTTGATTGTATTATAGCAGATGCTATAGGCAACTGCTTAGAAGATAATATGAGGCATTATAGAAAACAACGTTGTGAAGCCGGGCGTGGTGGTGCACGCCTTTAATCCCAGCACTTGGGAGGCTGAGGTAGGAGGAGCGTTGTGAGTTTGAGGCCGGCTTGGGCTACAATGCAAGCACAAGGCCGGCCTGAGCTACATAGTGTGAACCTGCCTCAAAAAACCAGGGCTAGGAGTTTGGCTCAGTGCCTTAAGCGCCTGCCCTGGTAGGCGCGAGGTTGTGAGTTCAATCTCCGGTGCCGCAAAAAAAAAAAAAAGGAAAAAAGAAATCAACGTTGTATTACTATGTATTGCTTCCATTGTTTTATATTTTATTGGTTTTATTCTGTACTATTTTGTTTGATTATATTAGGCCCGATGGTATGGGCAGTTATTTTGAAGATAACAAGAGGTATTACAAGGGGAAAGAAGGAAAGAAGGAAGGGAAAAGGAAAAAGACATGGATCTGTATGTGGGTATAGATAAGATGGTCAAAATGACTATATTACTAAATGCATTAACTATTGAGAGAGAACAGTTGATACTCATGTGATTAGATCAATTTTACATGTATGTATCTGTCAATCTGAGCAACCCTTTTGAAGGTAATGATATACAATATTATAACCACTGTCAAACTTCATTCATCCCCTTTTGTAAACCTATAATGTCACAGTATCGGATTTGTTGTTGTTTGTGGGCCCCTTTAGCTTTTCGTTTCTCTTTTCTGTGACCATTGTTTCATTTTTTATTAGCTTTATTCTGAACTGTTTTGTTTGATTATATTAGGACTGATGATATGGGCAGTTATTTTAAAGACAACAAGAGGTATTCTAAGGGGAAAGGAGGAAAGAAGGAAGGGAAAAGGAAAAAGTCATAAATTTATAAATAGGTGCACATAAAATAGTTAAAACGACTATATTACTAAATGCATTAGCTATTGAAAAAGAACAGTTAATACTCATATAATTAGATTTATTTTACATGTCTGTATCTGTTAATCTGAACAACCACTTTGAAGGTAATGATACGCAATATTACAACTACTGTCAAATTCCGACCATCTCATTTTGTAAACCTATAATGTTATCATATCAGATTTGTTGTTGTTGTTTGTTTGTCTCTTTTGCTTTTTGTTTCTCTTTTATGTGTCCATTTTCTCTTAAATAAAAACAAAATTAATAAGAAAAAGGTTTAGTGTGGGACTTCAGAATGAAAGCATAGAGTTCTACTTTACTGAAAGCAAATAAATAAATGCAATAAAAATGGATCCAAGCAGATTCTGATTTAAAAACTGTTAATAGATACAGAGGGATACATTACTGATTATATCTTTTTTTTTCAGCTAGCTCTTACAATTTCATATGATTTTTCCTCTCACTTTAATAAAATATTTGCTGGCTTCTCCCCTCTGAGACTTATTCTTTACTCATAACTGGCATTCTTTCCAGTACTCTTGCTTTTCTATGAGGTCATGAACTTTAGAGGAATGAGATTCCAGTTTGTGAGAGACAGGTTCGAGAGGTCATGCTAGAAACTGGATAAGAACAGCCCAACTGGGTTGTAAGTGCTACATTCAGAGGAAATCTTATAAACATTCTAGATATATAATTCCTCTAAGCTGTAATATTTCATTGCTTTGGTAACCACAGGGTAATACTGTTGCTAATGGAACTTCTCTTTGGATACCACTTTGTCATACTCAGTCAAACTTTTAAAGTTGCATATATTTATCGAACTTCAGTTTCTTCATTTGCATTGTGATTTTTCCTTATCTACAAAAACCTCATTTTCTGTAAGAAGGCATTCTGTTGAAAGACTTTGCTGACCAGAGATATCAGATTATAGTTATGATGCAGTGGTTGACAAGCATCTTGCTATAATTTCAATATGAAATGCCCCACAAATGCCCATGTTGAAGATTTGGTCCCCAGCCTGTGGGACTGCTTCAAAGTGGTAGATCATCCTGAGGTGGACACAGTAGAAGCAAGTAGCATCACTATGCCCTTGAAGAAGGGTCTGAGTTTCCTCACCCTTCCTCTTTCTCTACTTCCTGGTTTTTGTCATGCAGTGACCAATTTCTTTCATCATGTGGTCCTGCCATGATGTATTCTCTCACCCCCAGCCAAAAAGCAACAGGGCAAATGAACCCTGTACTGAAACTTCTGAAACTCTGAGCCAAAACAAGCTCTCCCTCCTTGTAAGTTGATTTTCTCAGCCATTTTTACCATACTGAGAAGACTAACAGAAAATTCATAATGAAAACAAGGGTCATTGCTGTAACTATAGTTGATGATGTGATGACAAGTCTTTGGAATTGGTTTGCAAGTGGAATTTGGAAAAATTTGGGGAAACCTAGAATGCTGTAGAAAGATTTTAACAGGGAATTCTGATGAGGACTCAGAGGACCAGACTGCGGACATGAATGCAGACACTAAAAGTTATAAAGTTTCAGGTGGAAATAAAGACTATCAGAATCAGACTAAAGACCATCTTTGTTACTTCATGAAAAAGATTTGACTTCCTTTTTTATGTTCCCTGAGACTTTATAAAAGACTGAGCTTATGGGAGATACATTAGTCCATTTCCTATAAGCTCAGTCTTTTATAAAGTCTCAGGGAACATAAGTCTGTAACTAAGCATTTGATTTTTATAAGAGCTGGTAGCTGATTTTACCTTGAGTCTTGGAGAAGACTGGTCTTTTGAGCAGTGCTAGAACATTTAAGACTTTGGAAACTTTTGAGGAATGAATGCATTTTGTATTCTGAGATGAACATGAGACTTTAGGGTAGAACACTATTCTTTGCATCTTGAATGTTTCCCAGAGACTCATGCTTGAAGCTTGTTTCCCAGCCTGAGGCACTACTGGGAGGTGATAGAAAAATAGGGGGTAGTGTCCATTGGAAGGAAGTCAGATCATTAGGGACCAAATGCCTATGAACTAAACCCTCTAAAACCATTGTCCAAAATAAACCGTTCCTCCTTATAAAATGGCTATCTCAAGTACTTTGTCACAGTGACAGAATGCTGACTAACACATTTCTCAACAAGATACTCAAGTATGGCATATTCTTTAAAGGATTTTAAAATAAAAAAATAAAAATAAAGGACCTTAAAATAGAAGATCATAGCTTCACTGCGTTCCAATGTCATTCATTCATTTTTTCTAAACTGTTTAGTCACACCTATATGCCACATCTTTTATCTGCCATTAAAATTCTTTTGGTGCTTCAGAACAGTTCTATATAAAAGAACTTTCCATTTCATCTGGTCAAAATAAGCTGCTGTCACATATCCCTTTTAGTAATTTAAAATTATTTAAATTGTTCTTAATCTTCTTCATTTTTAATTACCTCCTTAGTCATTTGGTCCAGAATCTCAGTGATGTTCAAATCTGTGTATTTTAAAATTTTATCACTAGATTTAAATATTACCATTTTACTTCCAAATCTCATTTGCTTGCTTTCTGATTGTCGGTTTTCACCATGTTTCAAAGAGAACCACTTACACTTTTTACACTGCTTGTCAGTCCGTCCTCGAAGAATTGCAAATGGTGTTAAAGAATGTAATTGTTCAGTATGCAAGTTGAAATAGCAGCTGTTAACATTTTCTTTAGATTCTTTTTAGAACAAAAGTAATTGACAAATTTGTATAAGACAAATATCTGTAGTTTTGATTTTTTTTAGTTATTAATTTAAAAACAGCAATATGTTTTTCAATTTTCAGTTTATTATGGGAGGTTATAAAAATGTCACAAATAAAGAAAATAAAGCTCACTAATAATTAAAATATAAAATTTATCAATAATAAATTAGAGAAGATGCACACAAAGGAACTTAAAGAAAAAGAATAATTCCAGTTTTAGTTTGAGTATACTGAATTATTCAAACAGAGAAATAAGTCATAGAGTAAATTGACCTTTGATCATTTATTGTGCATGGATTGGTTAAAAATGGATGTCCTTGATTCATCTCTCCATTAACCAATGGATTGAGAGTGATAGATTTTTTAGGCAAAGAAAGTATCCACATTATGACATGGTTGCTGATAAATTTCATTCTTAACTGTGATTCAATCCTAAATTTTTATCTAGAGTGAAACTAGTTTGATTATTCAAAAAATTATACCATCTTCTTGCTTTTGGTAATAATTCCTATTGAAAGATGACACTTTAATTATGAAGAAGATGGAATTATGATATGAGCATTTATACTGAATATTAAGACATATTAAATAGCTTAGCATCGTGGCAAGATGCATTTATACATTAATTTAGTGATATTGGTAAATGTAAATCTTCCCCTGAGAAAATAATTTATGATCATTTCACAGGCAAAAATGAGATTTCTGAGAGAGTTCAAGACTGACCTGAAAATACTAACTGCCCAGGCCCCTTGAAACTTCCTTGGAAATATTTTGATGTATTTTCCTCTGTGAATGAAAATTGCAGCTATATATAGTCAATTTCAACTCTAAATTTCCTCATTTATGCTCTAAAGCAAGTTTTCTCAAGTTCATAAAATACTTTATTCAAGATCTAGCATAGTTTATATATTATTTTTTCTTAGCTTTCCTTAACCATAAGGGTGGTGATTTTCCTGGACAAAATTACATTCTTCATAGCATCTAGCACCACATAGGCACACATTTGGATTTTTGTATATGACAGAGTGAATTAAAGAATAACCTAATGGTATGCTTTAAAGAGAGACTATTTCCTAAATTATAAAATTAATTAGCTAATATGCTGTCACTAAAAATATTTTTCTAAAATGATTAATTTACAAAGAAAAAAGCATCAATAATCTCATTAAGCAAAAGAAAGCACCATGAACAACTTGTTTTTTAGTCTCTGCTTTAAATATTAATATATGCATATGATTTAGTATATTATATGCATTTATATATGATTTATAATTTTGTACTGTTCACAACTTGTGACCACTAATTGTGGTATGTCAACTTGACTTGAGTAAAAACTGCCTAGTAGATTAGTGAGGCTCTGTGTCATGATTCACATGCAGGCCCCAAAGTGAGGAGGAAAAACCTACCCCAGATATGGGGGCCACCGGTCAATAGTCTTGCAATCTGGGTAGAATAAAATGTGAAAGAAGAAACATTTTCTTTTCTTTGGAGGAGGAGCACAAGTCTTTGCTATTGCCTTTGGACACGTTGATCTCTAGCTACTTCTGGTTCCCAATGCAGACTTTTCAGTCTTCTAATAGAAGACATTCAGCTTTCCAACCTAAACTCTCACTAGACTCTGCAGTGCGCTCCTGGCCTTCAACCTCTGACTAGTCAAGGTGCAGAGAGCCATTTTGCATTCTTCCACCTTCTGATTCTGCAGATAGCCATTGAAGATCTACTTAATAAATCATATATATATATATATATACATATATATATATGTATATATACAGATCATTCATATATCCTGATTTACTAATGTATGGGTGCTTTCCATAGTGTTTGTGCTAGTTTGTCTCCACTAGCAACATAATATAGTTCCATTTGCTCTACATCCTTGTCAACATTAGCTATTTCAAAATTTTGAAATTTTACTAATTGTATATTTTGTATTTAAAGACTGTAACTTTACACACACACTCACTGGTTTGTTCCAGAGGGAACAGATTGCTTCAGCTATTAACTCTTCAAGCAAACGCAAGAGAAGAGTGAAAAATGTGAATATTTATTGCTGAAGAGTATGCTTTCTTTCCACACAAATTCCAACCCCTCACTAAACTTAACCATAGGTGGAGTTGGTAAGTATAGGCCACTTCCAAGATGTATCCATTATGAATAGTGCTGCTATAAACATGAGTATGTATGCATCATTATAATATGATGTCTTTATCTCTTTTGAGTTACAGATACCTATAAAAGTAATAGCCAGGTCAAACAGAATTTTTAGTTTCAGTTTTTTGAGGAATCTTAACATTAATATCCATGGTGGTTGTAATAGTTTACAATCCCACCAACAGTATAGAAGGTGGAAACCGGTTTTTCCAACACCATTTTTTAAAGTGTTTGTCTTTCCTGCAATGTGTATTTTTGGCTCTTATGTCAAAGATCAAATAGTTGAATGTACTTGGTGTTGTTTGTGAGCTCTCTACTCTCTTGCATTTATCCTCATTTGTTTTTTTGTTACTACCATATTGTTTTGTTTTGTTTTGTTGGTACCGGGGTCGAACTCACAAACTTTCACCTGCCAGGCAGGCCCTTAGGCCACTAAGCTACATCCCCAGCCCGATTTTTTGAGACAGGACTTCACTATGCAATTCAGGCTGGCCTTGAACTCACTTTGTAGCCCAGACGGGTTTCAAATTCAAAACAATCCTGCTGCCTCAGCCTCCCGAGTGCTGGGATTAAAGGCATGTGCCACCACACCCAGCTACCATGCTCTGTTTATCACAGTATCTTTATAATATAACTTCAGATTCAGAATGGTGATGCTTCCTGTTTAGCTCTTTTTATGAAGGATTGCCTTTGCTATTCTTGCTTTCTTCTGATTCTGTATGAATTTTAGAATTAGTTTTTCCAGTTTTGTGAAGAATGCTGTTAGAATTTTGATTGAGACTGCATTAAATCTGTATGTCAGTTGAGAAGTAGTCATTTTGACTGTATTCATTTTGTCTATCTAGGAGCACATGATATCTTTCCATTTTCTGAAGTCCTCTTTATTTTTTTCAGAGTACTATAGTTTTCATTTTACAGGTCCTTTACGTCCTTAGCTATTTTAGGTCAATTCCTAAGTTTTTGATTTTTCTTGCTGCTATTGTTAATGGTATTTTCCCCATATTTTCTTTATGCTTGGACTCATTATTATTGTACAAGAATGTTAATCTTTTTCAGTGTTAATCTTGTTACTTTGTTTGATTTTTGTGGTACCAGGAATCGAACTCAGGACCTCACACTTGCCAGGTAGGCATTGTGCTTCTGAGCTATATTCCCAGAGTCATCCTGCTACATTACTGTAATTCTACAAATCTTTTACTGACTTTTTAGAAATATTTTATGTAGAGGATTATATCATCTGCAAATAATGTTTCCTAAATGTATGCCTTTTATTTCTTTTTCTTGCTCAGTGGCTCTTGAATGAAAGTGGTGATGGTTCACATCTTTGTCATGTTCTTAAATAATTAATTAATTTCTGGTACAGAATCTCACTATGCAGTTCAGCCTGTTCTTCAATTCCCTATATACTCCAAGTTGGCTTTGAACTTACAGTGATTCACCTGCCTCTGCCTGAGTCTTGAAATTATAGGCATGCACCTGCATACCTAGTTTTGTTGCTGATTTTAGAAGAAAATCTTCCATTTTTCCCCATTTATTATAACTATACATGTATTTCCTGGTATATATTAATTACACAAAATGTTGGATTTCATTGTGACATGTTCGTACATGTATACTTTGATTCCAATTATTCCAGGATTCCTCTCTCTCACCGTCTTATCCCCACTGCCCCTGTTCCCCTTTATCTTGACTAGTAGTCTCCCTTCTTTCTTGTCATCTTTATAAAAGACGATACTCAAGATTTTCTTTTGGGGTCTGTTTTACAGTATTTTTATAATTTCTTATAAGTGATGGTTTCCTATGTGTTTGAATCAGTTCTTAAGTACATTAGTTTGGGCAACTTCTAGCCATGATCTCGCTTAATATTTCTTCTGTTAGTCATCATGTCAGTCTGTATCTGTTACTCCACTTAGAGAGTATTTAACTCACTCAAACTTCTTTTCACATACTTAAATTTGCTTTTCCTTACTATCAGCCTTTTTTTTTTCTACTAGGCTCTATCTTTTAAATATTCCTAAACTCTAACAAGTCTATCTTTGTTTATGCATTCTTTTATATGAACATATCCATACTTCGTAGAGCCAAAGTGAGGAAAAAATATGCATCTAATGGAAAAATTGATGATGTTTGTTTTTAACCAAGTTTCCTTGAGTTCTAATATGAAAACACATTCAAGTATATTCATATCAAATTGATGATGTTTGTTTAAACCATCCCCTGAGGTTCCAATATCTAAGCACACTTCGAAATATATCCACACCAATTGCGTGCTCTATCAAAAGTTGAGAACTTCTCACGGAGATGTGAAATGGAAGCAACTCTGCAGCTGAACCTCTAGGAGACCCAGACTCAAGTGGAGTCAGTTATCTTTCCCACTCCAGAGGATACATAGTCTCTCTTTTCTCTTTCCTTCTGTGAGTCTTCACCTTCTGATCACTTCTTTCCCAGTCAGAACCTTGCGAACTTATATATAGTCTCACATGTGTTCTCATGTATTCTATTTCTTGTCAATTTGGAATGTACTTGCAACAAATCAAGCCCAAAGTCTACATTAGTATTCTACTCAAATGTTTAACAATGGCTAACTGCCCTCTCTACATTCAGTTCACATTTTCAGAGGAGATAAACTGGAGAATTATGGCTTGCCCCAAGTTAGATATTATTTTTGGTACATCATTCTTGCCTGAGGGATAGCAAGCACTGGGAAAGAAGGAAATTATCCCTATGGTTTCATGCTAGAGGTTATGGGAACTTTTTCTAACCATTTCTCTGAACCAAAGCAGGTTAACTTTTGTGATGAAAGAGATTGGGATACAATATTAGCTCTCTGATTCTGGATTCTAGTCCAAGTCAACAAGGGTCTTTAGATTTGCCCTTACCAAGTAGACCAAGTTCACCAACTGTTGATCACCAGGCTTAGTTATGTCAGGGAAGGCTCTTTTGCTTGAGCAACTAGGGCATTTTCAATTGTGTTTACCTGTATACCTATACCTGTGACATGCACTTTCTAGCAGTCCTTAAGCTCTATCAGCTCTGCCAGCAGATTATTGACATTTACAATGCTAAGTTTAAAGAATTGAAATAAAATCTATAATATGTATGACCACTGTCAAGAGTATTGTCCAAAATACACTTGGTGTATTAATGTATCCTTGTAATATACAATGCAAACTTAATCTGGTGATGGGCAGTTTTATTATGATATCCCACTAAGAATCAAGTAAGCTTTTGAAGATATTTAGTATCATCTGCATTTTGAGATTTGGAATCATAATTCTGGGCTTCATTCCAAATTCTCCCATTCCCCATCCATATTTCCTTGGAAAGTTATTTAAACTCCATTAGTCTCAATATCTTCTGTGAAGTGGTGGAGGTAGCACCTATATTATAGGCCTAATGTCAGAATTAAATGATGAAAGAGCTTAAAGTTACTTACATATAATAGAGGTTTAATTAAGTATTCCCTTGCCTTTTGCTTAATGATTTTAGACAATACAACTTTAATCATTTGGTGAATCATCTGTCAGCATCCTTCTCTTGGGCTGCATAGTTACTACTGTAGTTGGGAAAATACTTTTATAATTATATTACCAATGTCCGTCTGTGGGACCAAAGATAGAAATTTAGTATTAACTGTGTTAATGTACTTTCTATATTAGAGAAATTATTTAGTTAGATAAAATGCAGTCATGTCATTTAAATTATTTTAGAGATTTTGTGATTCTACAGAAACTCTTTTTAGCGTTTTACTATTCATAGTGGTCAATAGTCTTTCTATGAATTTACTATTACCTTTAATATTTTTATATTTGTCCCAACAATGACATGGTAAGATAAGAAGAATAAATATTTGGTATTCATCTCCAACTCCTGGCACAGATATCCCACATTTCTTTTGATTTACTGAATGAAAGAGTTGACGGGAGCACTTTTGCTTTAACACTTATTTTTTGTCCCTGGTTCTTGATACAGGCGTTTCTAACTCCTTTGGAAGTTCCCAAGAGTGATTAATGTGTAAGGAGTGCCTCTTGCTACTCCTAATAAGACCCATTCAACTGCACCTGAGCTTGGGCTAATGAAGAGAATCTTGGTTGGTCCCTGGATAGTGCAGGATGGAAGCTGGTGGTCAGAAGAACTAATCTGTGGATGGAGGGTTGGAGCTTTCAACTCCCACCTCCTCAATGCCCCTATTCCTGGTAACACCATACATCCCTTCACTACTCCTGCTTCTGGATATTAAGTTAATCCCAAATGGCCAATAAGTAATCAGTCATGCCTATGTAATGGAACCTCCATGCCAAACCCTACCCAATAGAGCACAGGGAGTTTCTTAGTTGGTAAACAGACTTAAGTGTCAGTAGAGTGGGGCATGTCAACTTTACAGACACAGAAGCTCGTGTACTCAGAATTTTTCTGGTTTCCTATATACCTTTACACTAAGCTGTGCTATTGTATCTTTTATGATAAATTGATGATGATAAGTGATTGTTGTCTGAGTTTTGTAAGCCATTCTAGCAAATTATAAGTCCTCAGGAATGGTTGTTTGTGAGGCCCTCGATTTTGTAGCCAGGTCAAAAAGAAAGGTTTATATTCTATGTAACCATACTTGAGATTAACCCCTGAAGTGAAGGAAATTATGTAAGTCTGAGCCTTTGAAATTGTGGAACTTGATACTGTTTAGTGCCAGAGTTTGATTGAAACACACAACACCCACTGAGTGCCAAGGGTGTTGGAAAATTAGTTGTTGCTGAAGAAAATCTCATACTTTGGTGTCAGAAATATATAGGGCATAAACAGTTCAGACATCTTAACTGAATTAATGTCCTGTTATTGATCTAGCATAATCTATGTACATACAGATTATCTTAAGCTTCTTCATCAA
>RJWM01019702.1:0-38517 GCA_004363535.1 Dasyprocta punctata | reverse complement strand
ATTTCTAAAAATCTTCTCCTTGACTTTATTGTGCTACAGTTTCATTATTATATTCCTAGGAGTGATTTCTTTGTTTCTGCTGCTTATGATTCACTGGAATTCTTGAATCTGGAGATTAGAGACTTTCTGGGAAAGTTTCAGTTATGATCCTTGCCCCATTATTTGTCTCTTCTATTATCCTTTAATTAAGAATAATTTCAGTTTTTCATCCCATCTTCAAGTATATTAAACTCTTTGATACTTCCATATATTTCCATTTCACTAGAAATATCTCTTCAACTGTATCTTTTAGCTCACAGTCTCGTCTCACTTGTTTTTTATCTCAGTTAAACCTGTTCTTAGAGCTCTATATTTTAGTTAACATTATTTTTAATGATTGGAATTTGGCTTTTTCTTTAAATCTATTTCGTTTGTTTTCAAGTCTCTTTATACTTAAAATGCTTCAAAAATTTTACTTAAAACTAAATTTCTTGGGTTAAGAATTTTCAGACCACAGTAGTATGTATTCAGGATGTAGCCCATGTTATACCTGGTTCGTGGTTTGAATTTTCAAGGGTATTGCTTCTCTATCTTCCAACTCTCTACAGAGGTCTTCTAGTCTTTCAAGGATTTGGGTATAGGATGTGTTTATTTTTAGTTCATACATTGATATTTTATCGCTTTCTGTTCCTGGCTTTAATGAGATATTTACTTGGGCAGTTCCTATATTTTTACTCATTTCTTATACCTTGTGAATTGTACCAATGTTTATGGTTTGGTTCAAGTTAGCTAATGTCATTTAATTAATGTTAGATTTTTAAAAAATACTCTATTATTTAACAATATAGCACTCTTAAGGTTCCTGCTTAACACTGGTGCTTCAGTTCTAATTCCTTTATCATGTAGGCTCCAAATCTTGTCTCCTGGCTATTAAATTTATATTGTAGTACAGGATATCCCTCCACCCCACTTTCCCAGGGTACCCCTTATTACTACTCATGCTTACCAGTCTATTACTAAAATCTTTCCCATTTTTAGGTCTCAGAGATTTCCCTTTTTCATAAGTACAACTGTATGTCAGACAGAGTATTTGTTGTATTTTTATCTAGCACTTCTGTATGCTTAGTAGTGGTGAATTTTCAAATTAATACTAAGTTGCCTGCTCAGGAATTCTCTATAAATCTTTTTATTCTTCCCATAGTTCCTAGCACAATATCTTTTAGGGAACATTACATAATAAATGTGATGAGTGATTGAATAAATATTTTCATTAGCATTCTTTTTCCTTCATTCATCTTTTATTTTCAAAAATCTTGCATTGTATATTTGCAAATTTCATATTTTATGGATTCATTTAGACAACATAATTTTTTCCCATTGTCTCTATAAGAGTTAGGGTAATCCTGCATTCAGATTCTTTTTTCCTTTTATTTGTGTGTGGTGGATCTGCCAGTCAATCTTTTACCCATGAAACTCATGCTATGTCCTTTTACTACCAATGGGTTTGCAAAAATTTTATTTTGATTTTTGTCCTTTTAAACTCTCTTCTTTCATGGTTATACTCAATTATATTTTCTACTAAATAAGGCAGTACCAAATGTAGGTAGCACAAAAGGTGATTCTTAATCATTTGTTGCTATTATATTCTGCTTCATTTTTGATAACTTACGAGGCTTTGTATCAGCAGAAGAAAATACAGAAATTGCTTCATATATAAATAATTTTCATATTATTTATGCCATATTCACATGCATTAAAAGCATCTATATACTTATTAAAATATATAATCTAAATTTAGTATTTTTTGACATTTATTTAAGTATACAATTATATCCATATGGATCTTTCCCCTTTTATACTTCAATTCTATTTGTTTGTCTTAGTGAAATTGGTACAAAACCTAGTATAATGTCAAAACCCAATGGACATTTAATAAATATTCATTTGTGATAGTCATGATCATCTCACACAGAGCTTTTGAATGTGATTTTCAGAAATCATCAGGCATTCTTTGACTTAGATTAAGAAATCCTCCCCAAGAAACAATTACCTTTCAGTTATAGAACAAAAACAAATAAAGAAAAATCAAATGAGATGGAGTCTTTTTGTTTTTTAGATTAAAGATTCAGTATAGGCACCATGAATGTTTTGGATAATAGCTTTGTATGCAAACTCAGTGACATAAAATTGTATATGGTTTAAATTTTTTTTCATATTCTGCGGTATGCACTTAGAAATTCAGACCTTTGGTTTTATATACATCTATGTATGGTACACAGCAGCAATTACACCAACGAACATTCTATGAACATTAGTACCGAAGATACAAATTCACTACAGAAAGCTGATTAGCAATGCTAATATGCACACTATGCCATCATATAATTACAAAGAGTTTTACTCACAGTGATGTTGAGGTTATGGGGTTAGGACAGTTTCCACTTCAAAAGAAGGAAGAATTCAGGTTACCAGGATGGGAAAAAGTAAATCATCTAATTTAAGCTGTTAAAAATCTCAGGGCTTATTGAAGTAAAACAACTTTTACCTTTCCTTATGAAAATTCAGGCAGATTTTGAGTTTATTCTTCCTCACCTAAAGAAGACTTAAAAAAACAAAGCAGCCCCTCATTAAGCGTGACTGCAAAGGAATCTCTGCCAAGTAAGACTACATTTGCACAACTAGGTTGTCACTTCATTGTTCACTTATGAGAGAAGGGAGATTGATTAGAGAAAAAAGTCATACAAATACTCATTCCTTCTCCTGAAATGGAAGAAAGGTGCAGGTGGAGATGGAGAAGTGGAAGAGGAGGGAGGGCATTCAGTAGCAAACATTTGGCTATAATCATAAGAACCTATTTTGTTTATACAATTTCATTAGGATTCATTTCTTTGTATTCCTTCTCAGCAATAATGATCTACAAAACTTCTTTAAATTTGGTGGTCTGTAATTAGCTAAGATGTATAGTTACCTATGTTTTCAATGACGAACAATATTAGATGATTACTTATATTTATTTGCAGACAATCACTGTCTGAAAATTTAAGGGTAAATACATTTAATATTTAGAGACAAGCTATTTTATTTCTGATGAGATTTATCACAAATGGAACACATCATACTCATCATGGTACTTTGCGGTGGGATAAAGATGTGTTATCACTCTGCTTTAGAGTAAAAAAATGGATTCTTTCTTTTAAGACTTACAATTATATTTGAATGTTATATACATGCCCTGAAATGAAAGGCATTCTCATAAATCCTTGCATTATGTAGGAAAATGTCAACTGCAGCTTTAAATAACATTCTTAGAGAAAAAAGGAAGCCCAAAGTATATGCTCTTTTGAAAGACCAGAGGCTGACAAACACCCCCACCCTCAGTAGAGAGCTATTTCTATTTTCATAACATGGTTAAGTTAGGATTATCCAAGGAAAAAATTTCAAAGGATTTATCATTTAACACTTCAGTGGAGTTACTAATAGCAATTATATTGAAGTAGGTCATGCCAAATCCACCTTCAAATTACAAGGGATCCTGTATAAGTCAGCAAACATTTCAAACACAATAGTCACAATCTCCGCCACCACCCCGAATTATAACCAGGGTATGTAATCTTGCACACTGAAAAAACAGATTAAAGTTGCAATCCAGATTTTCAGTTACAATCTTACTAATATCTCAGTTAACACCTATGAAGTAAGTAGATAGCTCATATCATAAAGGTTAATATAATAATAACAGTAAAATAAAAATTTACCTTTATCTCAGCTTATTATGCATCTTTGTATTATTTAAATCACAAAATAGAGGCTGAAAAAACATGAATTAAAGATGAAGACATTTTAAAAACAGATTTTCTTTTATTTAAATGGAACATAGAAGTTATTTCCCAAGTTTCAAATTCCTGGAGTTCAAGGAACATATTATTCCTACCCTTTGTAAATGCTTTCTAAATAACTATATAGAAGTCACTATAAATTTCATTAACACTAATGGTAAAATCTAAAGAGGATTATTTATCAGGCTTTCCTCATTGACCTGCATATACATGTCTTAAGGTAATTTTTGAGCCTCTACTATTCCTCAGTAAGGGAAAAAGCCTTTCGAAGGTATGTGTTAAAGTACTAAAATAGGTGATATTTTGTAAAATCTTTTACTTATGAACTAATTATAATGGTCAAAGGCCTTTGCCTAGCATTGTAACTTCACATCAAATGTCCTTAGTTATGGTTCTTAAAAAAGAGAATTGTACCAGTACTGACTCTTGTCTCAAGATTACTTATTCCTGTTTTTTTGGCAGGCAATATTTCCAGCTTGTGCTCTGTTTGGAAGGTTTAACATATTTTGCTATGACACATTATAGTGAGATGAAACTATAGCCAAGATGATAAATCACCTATTCGTTTATTAACATTAAACTACTCAAATATTTTCAACCACTTGTGATTCAGAGGGCATGGAAGCAAGAGAGAAAGAAGGGGAAACAGCTGGAAAAGAGGAGGAATCCTCAGGGTAAAAAATACCACATTGTTCAAAAAAAATTATTTCCATGACTGAATTAAATAAACCAAACTTTAACATAGCCTTAACATCAAACTTGCTTTTAAGAATTTTCATATTTTGGGCCGGGAGTTTGGCTCAGCAGCTTAAGCGCCTGCCCTGGCAGGCGCGAGGTTGTGAGTTCAATCCCCGGTGCCGCAAAAAAAAAAAAAAAAAAAAAAAAAAAAAAAAAAAAAAAAAAAAAAAAAAAAAAAAAAAAAAAAAAAAAAAAAAAAAAAAAAAAAAAAAATTTCATATTTTACTTGTGATTAAATACATTGTTCTCACTTTAAGTCACAGTTGCTACATCCTCTTTATTGGACTTCTATAGAGGCATATGTGTCCCATAACAAATAAGCAATGTGAATTTTATTTGTTTGTTTGAGTTTCTCTTTATTCTGCTGCTGAGACAATAAGGTATATCAACCAAAAGTAAAAATGTAAAGAGTCTAAATGGAATATACATGAAAACTATGTATAGGCTTTTCATTAATCTTGAAAATATGGTTCCTTTCTTTCTATGTCCGTAGTCTAACAATTTTGATTTTATTCCCTTGAATGAATAAAAATTAGTAAAATTCTTTCCCCCCAGTCTATAACTTTCCTTTGATTGTTGTGACCTAATGACTACTCCTGTGGGGTTAAAATAAATTTTCATCTTTATTCAAAGACAATTCTCAGCAACAGAAAAGAGAGCACAACTGGACTCTTTTGCATACTCAAAATCATAATGAAAAGAATCACATATTTTCATATAATGAAAATATATTCACATCTATATGCATACTGTTATGTTGACAAATTTATATTCATATAAATATATATCAAATATTTTTCATGATACTGTGACTATATGACCTTGTTACATGAAAATATCATATATATGGAGCTGTATGTCCATATCAATAGATTTTTTATCCTATATTTTGATCTTTACAATAACACAATCACTAAGCAGAAGAAATACTAGGTTATAGACGAGATAAGGAACAGACTTAAAAAGCTAAGTGGTATAGCTAATTCTTGAACTAGTTGGACAATCCTATTAATATATCTCACTGAAACAAAATTATAATCACAGTTAGAAATGTTCAACAGACTTAGTCAATTTCCTTGGTTACATATTTTGATAAAAATTTTTAGTAATATCTTTACCACTTAGTTTTTATAATTACAGTTCTGCACTTATATAAAACAAATGACCTGCTGAGGAAAAATAAGCACTGACTATTCACACAGATCGCAATATAAATCACTTTGTAAATAATAGAAAATTCTTATTCAACTAATAATTTTTACTGTATAAATGCACTAAAATTAATGTTTTTTGCCTCAGCTTCCTTCCTTCCTTCCTTCCTTCCTTCCTTCCTTCCTTCCTTCCTTCCTTCCTTCCTTCTTTCCCTTCTTTCTTGCTTGCTTTTTTGCTTTCTGTCTTTCTTTCTCTTCTTCTCTCTCCATCTCTCTCTTCTCCCTCCCTTTCTTTCTTCTCTCCTTTCCTTTCTTTCTTTTTATTGGGTGTGTGTGGGAGTATGACTTTAGAAAACGTTGATTTCTCTGAATTAGAATGTATAATTGCCTGTTAAGGTCAAGAAAGAATAGTATTTTTGTAGAGAACATTATGAGGTCAACTTCAAAAGGCTCAATAAAATCTAGGTGTTGAAGGTATACATATACACAATTACTCTGTGTATGTTTCACAATGGCTAGCTATTTTCTATCACATGATCTCCAGTGAATTCTGTTGTTCTTCGTTTGTATTCTTCTAACCTCTCACTCTCTACCCATCCTTCCCTGTAATTATCTCTCCTACATTCTAAGGAGTCCCAACAGCATAGAAAAATTAAGGTAAGAGCTTTGCCCACGTAAGACTAGCAAAAATTAGAGGCCAGGAGGTTCCCTGAAAACCAACCTGGATGCAAAAATGATAATTTATTTGATGTTTTATAGATTCCTCTTATTTAAGATTTTTATAGAATGTTGGCCTTTAGACATATATTGACATGCAATATGTTTTATTATTTAATCCTTTATACTATATTAAGAGCCCAATCATATCATTCTAAAAACACTACCATGAACTTTTATATATCTTATAATATATGATCTATTTTATAGATTAATAATAAAATCCTCTTAATTTTGATACCCATACTTGAAATCTGGGTAAAGAGAGAAAGAAGCGGCCATATAGTAAGTCACAAAAAATTGTAGAAAGTTTTTGGAGTGGAGATAAAATCTTGACTGTTATTTTTGCCTGGTTTTAGTAACTTCTCACTGAAGCATGGATAGGAACAAGTAAAAGGGATGGAAATAATGACTATAGAAACAGAAACAATAAATTGGGGATTAAATGAAGTATTTAATATTATTTGACAACATGAAATTTTCATATATAATATACACACCAAAAATTAAGTCGAATAAGCAAATCTTTTGGCATTTATAGAAATTTTATTGCCAACTTTCAGAGCAGATTTTATTTTTGTTCCTCAAAAATGTACAAAAAACAAGGTAATCAAAATACTTAACAATCAGTATACCTAGTGTATGTATCACAGTAATAAAAACTTTATATTTCAAGGTTATAGGAACTTTCCTTTCCCAGTTTAGTCCTGCTAGGCTAGTCATTTGCAGACCCTTTGATTTAGTTGAAATTCACTCTTCTCTCTTTCTCTGCTTTCTGCTCCCAAGAAGGTAGCAGTGCAATTCGCTTAACTCAGGCAGTCTAGGGTCCAAGACACCTTGTGTCATGTTTCTTTTGCTTACCTCTGATCTATGACATGCACTTAAGCAACATTTGCTCCAACAAACTCTAAGCATACAGGTGGCCTAAAATAGTCACCTTTTTGTTATTCTGCTTTCAATGCAACTGACCAATCTGTTTTAAGCTCCAGAGATTTCTCAGGCATCAGTCAAATATCTGGTCCTAAATGGCAGAAGTCATTTTTAAGCTGACTGATCTTAGTCTATCTCTCTTGAATTCTGAGGAATGCAGATGTATCCCATTTCTTCCCCTTGGAGAAGTGCTAGGACATTCAGAAAACTAACGAGTTTCTCCCCAAATACCCCTTTCCTTAATTTACAACTTCCCAATCCTTTTTATCATTGATATGATTAAGAAGCTTAAGAACTGAGTAACTGTTTCTCTTTCTTTGCATGTAAGAACTGGAGGGTATCTTCATGTCTTACCCTGAAATCTTTCTTCTTGGGACCTCAACTAAAACAAACAGTTTCACTTTAAGATCCTGTTTATACATGACTCCAAAACTGCACCATATTCAAGAAGTGAAGGGAAAGAATTATTATTTTTTTTTACCAAGTAAGGAGGACTAAATGTTAACAAGTCATTTGAAAATTTTTACAGTTGAATTAAGCACACCAAAGGAACAATATTCAACACCGACTTCTCGTTTACCAACCATATGGTCATCTTCATAACAAATAAAAATGTAGAGTTATTAATGATTTTTATAGACAAAGGATAAAGTCCCAAATTCTAAGAAAACAGATACATTACTCTGTGCCCAAAACCACTAATCTTATTTCCATAGAGAATCTAGATGTAAGCAACAGCCCAAGGAGAGGAAAATATCTGCCTTTCTGGCAACATTATCTTAGGGAACTTACAAGCTCTGAAAAAATAATTTGTATAACGGAGGCGAAATAGAGATTTTATATCAAAGAAGATAATGGCTTTTGGGAAGTACCAAATGAATTCACCATATTTAGAATGAAAATGAGGACCTAATTTTGAATCAATAGTTACATGATATGGATAAATGATTTGAAATGGACTGTTAGATTTAAAAATTTTCTCAAGAGCTTTCAGTGGTGCTTGATGAGAACCGAACTTTGACTTCGGCATTTCAGTTTGAAATTCCAGTAGAACATCAGAAATCTTTGCAGTTTCAACATGATGCTTTTCCAATTTTGTGAATATTGGAGTATTATTACTAGTTATATCACTATAGAGTATTTTCCCTGCAGTTTGCTATTTGAACAAATCTCTACTGGGTCTTTTTGAATTTTACCTGCTCTTTTATCATTATCTGTTTTTAATGTAGCTTTAATTAGTTTGAATTTTAAGTATTTGTGCAGGATATATGTGGCAAGAAAGAACAATTCCTAGAGAAATTTTAATAAGAATTAATACTATAGTTTAACTATCATCAAAATCCAAAATTATTTAGAAGAAAACTCACCCAGAAACTGATATTTGAGCACCTATTTGTGGCTGCCTTTTATCCCATAGATCTAGAGAAAGAACGAGATAACCCACAGAATTTGAGTAAACAGCATGTTAAAACTAACAGGTAGCTGTTAATTTGAAATATTTGACAGAAATCAAAACTCCCACAATCATGTGAATATAGATTTTCATATTTAATTTCATGAATATCCTTTTTCATTTTTCTTCTTCCTTTTTCCTTTCTTCTCCCTCACCCTTCCTTCCTTCCTTCTTTCCTTCTTTCCTCCTTCCCCAGTCTTGTTGCATAATACTATTTTGTTCTTAAATCACCTTCACGGGTTATGGCATTTAGCAAAATGATGATAGGCAAATACATATAAGCCATACACTTGTCATAAATTGGATGCAATCAAATGATCAGTAGGCATATTCTTATTGCCAGCTTTTATTATCTACTTTGAGAAAGCATTGGAATCTTTCACTTTGTTAATTTCAAATCAGCCAGTTTCTTAGAGACAGTGCCCAAAGGAAAGCTGAAAGAACCTAACAACACATCCTTTTCTTCACTCCTCTTGTGTGTGTGGGGGGGGATTATTTGAAAGTATGTACATACATATAAAGAAATTACTATTTCTATAGCTTTTGGGCTGAATGCTTGTCACTTCGTTTGCTATAATTCAATTTACCCCCTCCCAAAAATGGATGCTTCACTTGCAATCTTCACCTCTTTAGAATCTCCATGCAGGCAAGGTTAGCTAATAAATTTTGATTAATGTAGCCAAATACAAACTCCTATGTCAAGCCCCTTTATTTGGAATACTATCATCAGATTGGTTTACAGAGAGAAGGAAATAATGTAAGATTGGGAAGGATGGAGATGGGGTAAAATAGTAATAAAAAGTAATTATATAAAAATGCTAAAGATATAACATCTGTTTTTTGCTTAGCCCACTAAGCTTGACAGTTCCAGATATATGCTATTGTCCATGTTTAAACAGATATCTAAACGGAAAAGGGAAAAGAATGTTTATGTAAGATTATTAAATAGTGCAGGAAAAATAAGAGTCTTTATTACACTGGTAAGGAAAGGGAAACTCAGTGAAATTTCTTTCCACAGATTTGCCTTTGTGATCTGCAAGGTGCTGTTCCCCTGCTTACATTTCGTTACCCTGGCAACACACTCCTGTAAAATAAAGATTATTAAAGCGCATATGATTATTTTGCTGCTGAGTGAATAAGACAAGCCGCTTCTGAAATGCCTTATCAGAGAAATTCAATTTTAGACCAAATTGTGTTTTTGCCTCCTTCTAGCTTTCTCTTCCCTTCCCCCACTTCAAATAAAACCATCATCTCCACAGTTACTACATGATATTTTGTTACTCATTCACACCCTTAGTATTTTAAGCTTTTTTTAAATTTCATGAAAGTGTTTCCCCCATTTTTATTAGAGTTCTAGTCTATTTTTCAACTATCATCTGTTTGCAAGTAAAAATTGGAAGGCAATGTGTCCCTGCTTGACTTTATTACATACTAGTAAAAGAAATATTTGGCTCTGTACAAAATATAAATGCATATATTATATTGCATATGCAACATTTCACTAAAGGATGAGGTAAAGAGTAAGACAATCCAGCTGTACCAGTTAGATTCACTCTTTAGTTTACTGTTTTGTGCTTTTCCATTTGATACTGTGCTAAGGTGGTGTTATAGAGATGGGCAGTTTTATAATTGTTTTGATACCAGTCATACTTTTGATGCCCGGTATTCCTGCATTTGTTATTTAGTTATTGGAAATAGAAGATTCTTGAGAGCCTGGGAATTATTTAATATTAAACTTATAAAGTTCTGTTAATAGTAGCTAATTTCCTATAAATATAGTAATGGCAACTTTGCTAGATTTATCTAATGATTTTGCTAGAAGCCATACCTTAAGCCTGTTCAGGATCCAAACAAAAGTCAGTGAAACAAGAAAATTGGAAATAGTAAACTTGTATCACCTTAAAGCTGTGTGAAAAAGTTATCATTTAAAATCTTTTTATTATGAGTTAAATCATTTTTGAAGCAGAGGTGGAAGAAATGGAATTTATTCAGAAAAATGCAAGGTTTCAATCAAGGCTACCCAGAAGACTCTTTACATCCGATAAAACTGATGAGAGACATGGATGGACAAGAACAGTTGTGGAGAATCCTTCCTCCTACATTGGTAGTAAATTCTTGAGATGAATGACACTGTTCCCACTGAGATTGTTTATGGGACATTTTCCCACTGCTATAAAGGATTGGCATTAACTTGATACTGTTGCACACACACACACACACACAGACACACACATACATATGCAAACATGTATAAAAAGCATGCCCACACAGAGAGTAGTGTGTAGTGCTGATAGTATAATAACATGCAATCATTAACCTTTCCTCTGTTCACATTCATTTCCAGGTCTAACCAGGTACTATGGCCTTACATTGATTAAACAGGTAGGGGGGCCCTTGCTTTTTATTTAGATGCCTACAAATCTCTACTCATTAGTAAGGAATTACATTGATATTTAACAAATGCTAGAAGTTCCAAGCACAATCAGAATGCTGTGTCAGTTCTTTGGATGAAGCAAACCAAATATAGTACTATACACATCACTGGTGTGCTAACTCCACCATGGAACTCACGGCTGTAATTCACTCCCAGGACTGCCCAGAAGGTGTCACCACAAGCTCATTGGCTTGAAGGACTTGGGGACAACTGGGGAGTAGAAAGCAAAGGGAGAAAAACAGACACAAAGAAAAGAAAAATCTTCATGCAGACAAAGGAAAATAAAACAACTACCAGGCAATAATATTCCCAAACAGAGAAACCCAAACATTTCCATAGGAAAAAATGGGTCTACACTTAGCAGTGAGAGTAGAACATGAGAGATTCAGGGAAGGAGTTATTTGAGGTAGTCATTTTGTGGAAAGTAAACAGCAGCTGATGAATAGGAAATGTCCATGTACTAAGCCTGATTCAACCTTCTCACCTAATCTGCTTTACCTCATTATCACGTCTAGTTTTTTAAGGTGCACTAGATCACATTAAAAAAAAAAAGATGAAAGAATAGCTGGGAAGAGATGCTACAAAGAATCAAAGAATAATAAAACACAAAGTCTTCTATTGAGAAACTACACAAATTAACTCCAAATTACTGCCACAGTCATACAAGAGGAGGCTTCAAGGCACAAAACTTGTTGCTGCACTCCATCTTGCTTTATTGTGGTGTCTTCACTCATGTACTAGTAGCTAAAAGTCAACCACTTTATAGTACTACATCTTTTAATCTCCACTCTTTCTCCCTGTAGTTTAATTAAAAGACAATGAACCTTTTAAAGTAGTCAAATGGAAAATTTAAAATTGCACCATTCTATCAAAGCTTAAGATATTCCTGTTCTCCAAGCATGAGAAGAATTCAAAATAACATCCTTGGTATTTTATTACACGTCAGTCCCTCTCTGCCCTTTCTTTATCAGAGCTCTTGGTTGGAAGAGCTATTTGAAACTACAAAGGCAATTCAACCTCAGACTGATAAATAGAGGGGAAAAAAAGCCATGAAAGATCAATTTAGTCTATTCTCTAGAACATCATAGCTTATTTTTAATTTCTAAAATAATATTGTTACTCTGCATTTCTCCTAAATTTAAGTGACATAGGTCTAAAAATCAGTAGCTTGTCTTATTTAAGTATTATTTACTCATTGTGTTATCAATTTGAGGGAATGTGGGCTAAAATAAGATAAACATAGTAAAATCCTATTGGATGGTAACTAGACCTGAATGCTTAGCTTTCTTCTAACTCCTCAGCCTAAATCTATTAATTTTGGCAAAGGGTACCAAGACAAATCCATGCTGTTTGAAATGTTCCATGGGAGCCTTTAAAAATGAAGGTCTTGGACCCCTTTATAGCAAATTGCAAACTGTTCTGTTTTATCTGCTTTGACAGGATGCAGGCCAGAGCTGGCCCTAGAGGGATGGGATACAGAGACTGAGTAGTTCAAACTTGAGATTTCCAATAAACCATTTCCTACAATTAGAAAAAAAGACATGGAGTATAGTCATTTCAGCAGATAGTTTCAACCCATGAAGAATCATTTTATTCCATTTTACTTATTGCATCATTTAAAATCTAGCTAAAATCATGTTCCTTCAATGTTTCCCTCCAAACTAGCACTGTACTAGAGCGTTGGGACACCTACATGTCCTTCTTGATCATTTGATTCTTATATATGCTATCTTAATTCTTGATATTTTACAAATTCAAATCTTTTTCATCACTATTCCTGTGCTGCAGTCATAATTATTCAATTATCCATTCATTACTGGTTGAAAATTTCTGTAGCACTTAATTCTCTTTCTGATCTACCAACTTCCTTAACATACTTACATATTTCAATTAGTTAATGAATGCTGATAGTATATGAGATTTAGGCTCAAGTCTTCATTTACAGATTTCCAGTATAGGTATGGCGATAAATATGGAGAGTTTAAAATATTAACTTAGAGAAATTATACTTTCTTTTATAATGTACATTTACTATAATAATCACAGGTACACTTTTATGTGTTACTTTATAATATAAAAGTAATGAAAATGGGAAGATGAGAATAAGTTTCTTATTACTACTTCTATAACTTTTAATAACAAAACTGATTATTTATCAAGATAGATTTCACTAGGTCAGAGAATGTATCTCAAATATATTCTGAAATTCTATAAAAACCAAATGATGGCTGAAGTTCTGACCTAACTTGAAATCACGTAATCTGTTTCCTTTTCAGGTTTACTTTTTTGTACAAAAATACCTTAAAATTGTACTAATTTTTCAAAGGGCAAAAGAGAATAGAATGCAAACTTTTCAATAATTAAAATAGAAAAGCATTAAAAAAGTGATTTAAAGCACAAGCTTTCAAATTAGACAGATCTGGATTTGAGTATTGGTACTACTGATGATTGACAAATTCTTTAAGAATCTAAGATTTTGTTTGTTCTTCTATAAAATAATAACAATAATATCAACTTTGTAGGGTTGTGATTGAATAAAAAATAGATAATAAATAAAATTTCCAGAATAGTGTTTGTCACATAGTACATAAATATTCAAGTGTTACTGAAAGGATTTTTGAGTGGAATGGGGGAAACCATTTGGGAAATGAAAATACAATATTCATTTTCTTTGACTTATAATAACAAAATAATATTTCTTATGGGAGAATAAATTAACAGTTTTATCCTGTTGACAATTTAAGATTAAATAATAAATATGTATTATTATGCTTTCAATAATGAAGATGAAGTTTCTTCATGATTTGACATAAAATTTGGCACAGACCCTGTGCTTTTCAAAACAGAAAATATGATAAATAAAATATAAAAAAGGATAACTACAGACAAAAAAGAAATATAAATAGGCTTATATATTTCCATGGGCCAGAATGGAAAGAGAAATGCAAAACAGAGTTCAGGTCTGAGCTACTGGCATGCTTGCCTCTGGATGGAAACAGTGGTGGCCAGGGGTTAAGTTCCAGTGTGGTAAGGGGTGCTAAATAGGCTTCACAGAAATGGGGAAGAAATAGTTTGATGCTGGAGACTAGTGTGAGGCTCTCCCTCAACTAAAGGGTACTCCATAGCTGAATTTGTAGAACCCATAATGTCACTCTGGGCTGAACACCAAATTGCCATTATAAGACCTAGCTTTGGAAGAGCCTTAGGGAGCCAGATGCAGGTAATTGAAAGATCATCCCAGGGAGGAATGATCAAAGTCAAATAAAAAGAACATAACACTCTTAAAACCTCCCACTCAGAATAGACCCACAAACCAAAATTCACAGAAATCTAATTCTAACAAAGTATCCAACAGAATCAACAGTCAGAAAAGAAATGCCTCCACATAAAATTAGTTTTATTGAAACAGTCTGACGAAGGTTTTAAGAGAAGTATGTTTAGGATGTTTGAAGATATAAAGAAACACTTTCTAGCAAAATCCAGTAAGAAAGTATAAAGTAAAAGAGGTAAAAATAAAATAGAACAGGTAGGCATTAAAAAATGTAAAAATATGTTACCGAAATTAAAAACTCAAGAGCATGGATAAGCTCTGGGGTGGATCTTGTGTATACAAAATCTTATGGCAATAGTGTTAAAAACCTATTAAATCTATTAAAGAGTTCATAAGTTTGCAGAATATGAGACCAGTATGTAAAACTCAATAGTACTACCCATATATAGACTAAATGATTCCATTTACAATAATATTAACAAAAATAAAATATTCAGGAATAAATGTAACAACAGAAGGGCAAACTTGTCCACTAAAAACCACAAAACATTTTTGTGAGAAATTTAAAAATTAAAAAATACCTAAATAAATGCAAAAACATCCATGGTCTCATTATAGACTGGGAGACTTAATATTGTTAAGATGACAATATTCCTTAAACTGATCTACAGGTTTGAATGAATTGCTACTAAGACCCTATTTACATTTTGCAAAAAGTGACAAGCTGATCTTAAAATTCATATGCAAAGTACAAGGGAGCCAGAATAGACAGAATAATGTGAAGAAAGATAAGTAGAATTTACATTTCCTAATTTTAAAACTGACTGCGGAAGTCTATAGTAATTAAGATTGTGTGGTTCTGTCACAAGGATAGATATATAAATCAGTAATACAGAAAGTCTCAGAAATGTTCCCTTATATTTTTGGTCAGTTGATTTTCAACAAGGTGCGCCAAGATAATACAATGGAGGAAAGAAAACTGAAACTAATTGTGATGTGATGAAGGGGTTTCACATGTGAAAATTATGTATGTAATATAAAAATTAAGTAACAACACATCACAGATCTAATTAAATGTAAGAGCTAAGACTATGGAATTCTTGGAATAATGCAGAGGAATAATTATTCTTGATCTTGGCTTAGGCATTTTTCAGATATGATATCAAATGTACAAACATGAGAAAAGTTTGATAAATCAGGCTTCATCAAATTTGAAAGCTTTTGTGCCTCAAAGAACTCCATCAAGATAGTGAAAAGATAAATAACAAAAAGGAAGAAATTATTTGCAAATCATCTATTTGATAAGGAAATTGTATTCAGAATGAGTAAAGGATACATATAACTCAATAATAAAGTTAAAATCCAATTTTAAAAATGGGAAAAGGATTTGAATAGAAATATTCCCAAGGCAGATACAGAAACACAAAAACACATATGAAAAATGTTCATTAGTTGTTAAAGACATGCTAACCGAAACCATGAGATACCACTTTGTGCCTACTAGAATACATAATAAGAAAAGACAGATACTAGCTAGTATTAGTAAAGATGTGGAGAAACTGGAAACCTCAGACATTGCTACTTGGACTGTAGGATGATTCAACCACTTTTGGCAGTTCTTCAAAATGTTAAACATAGATTTATCATATGCGCCAGCCTAATAATTCCGCCCTTAAGGAATCTGTATCTAAGAGAAATAAAAATATTATACACCCATATCCACCCAATGATGAATGAAAAGTAAAACATAGTAGTATTACTTAATAAAAGAAAAAAGAAAAGGGTGAAATAGTGACAGGTGATATAATATAGTTGAATCTTAAAAATACTGTAGTAAGTGAAAGCAGTCAGTTACAAAAGACAAAGTATTATATGATATTGTATACACAAATGTTCAGAATAGGCAAATTTACAAAGACAAAAAGTGGATTCATGCTTACATTGAATAGGAAGGCATAAATAGGCAAGTGGGATGGAATAAAGGGGAATAACCATCAATGGGTATAAGATTTCTTTGGGAGTGATGTAAAATGTTCTAGGTTCAACTAGTAGTTTAGAACCTTGTAAATATATTAAACCCCACTGAATTGTACCCTACATACTAGGTTATGCATATTTATGGCATGCAAATTATCTCAAAAATCTTTTTAAAATGCCTAGGGATGGAAATGTAAAATGCTACAGCAACTTTGAAGATCAAATTGGTAAGGTTCACTATAGTTAAATATACACATATCTCCAGGAATTTCATTCTTGGGCACATACGAAGGCAAAAAGTCTTATACCTGAGCACAGGAAACAGGTACAAGAATGTTCAGTGTAGCACTGATTTTGATACTTTAAAAAACAGAAACTACCTAAATGCTTGTGAAGAAATAAGTGGTTAAACTGAGGCATGTTGTTAAATTGAAATACCATATAAAATATATCAATGAAAACAAACCTCAAAAATAGAACATTGAGAAAAAAGAAACTACAGAATGATATACATAGTGTGACACTCATTTATTGCTCTAAAGCATGTTCTACAACAACATATACCACTTTTAGATACAAAAAGATACAATAATGTAAAAATTTCTTAGGTATGAAATTCATTAATTTCAAGGCATTACTTCTTAAAAAAAAGGTAATGGAAAGTAAACACATGAACTATATTTATAATGCATCATTATTATTATTATGCTAAAATTCTGTAGCAATCACTTCAAACTGAATTTATTAACCTGGGCATTTGGGTATTACATATATTAGCTTCCATCTTTTTTAAAGTTCTATCTTTTTTAAAATATGTTTAAAATATATTTTAACCAAAACAGCATAATCCAATTCATTCCTTCATTCTTTCATTCATTCAGCACTGGAGAGTGAACCTAGGGCATTTACACTAAGCTATGTCTCAAGTCATTTATATTTTTGAGACCCTAAATTGTCTGGACACAACTCAAACTTGCAATCTTTCTGCCTCAGCCTCCCACACAGGAATGCACCACAATGCTTTGGTATAATCCAATAAAGTTAAAGTTTTCACAAAGTATAATGTCTCTCAAAAATATTCTTTTGTTTTTTTTTTCAATGAAAATATAGGCAGCATTAGAGTGCTACTAGAAGTAAAAGGATCCACTTAGTCAAAATACTAGTATCTTTTAAAAGGTGAAATTATTATGTATTAATTCCAACACTTTGAAAATCAGATGCCCTCTGACCTTCCCACCAATGTTACCTGACAAGGTCATTGCTTCTAGAATATAATTATTCAAGAATCTGGGAGAACATTCAGTCGAGTATTCTCTCTACTGTTTCCTCAGTAGAAATCACAGAAATGACAACTGTAATTAAATCTTTCTTTAAAAATTACCTATGAGTTTTAAGTAAGGATGGAAATTATTTCTAACCTTATGAACTTTAACATTGCACTGTACTGAAAAAAATTCTTCCAGTTTTTCTCTATATTAGTAAAGCACATGACAGCTAAATAAATAGGAAATCTTTACTTCTGACCTTTCACAATTCTATTTGCCACTATTCCATTTACCACATATACAAGCGAAACAAGTTTAATATTTAAAACTAAATCATCTATTATTCAAAAAAGCTAAATGCTTTAAGAAAACCATTATTACATAAGAAGGAAAAGTTACCATTTATCCACTGAGCCAAAGAGGTCAGCAGGGTCTTTCATCATCTGGCAATGATGTTTTAAATTTGGGGAAAAAAATATTTTTTAAGTTGAAAGGAAATATGAAAATCTACAACTATTATTATTATATAAAAATTTAACTTTTAGAAAAGGTCCCATTTTTGATCATTGTAACAAAAAGATTATCGTTCATTGACTTTTTTCCAAATAAATATACTAAGATAAAGACAATAAAAACCTTTATACCATTACCTATATTTACTACATTGTTACTTATATTCCTATCAGGGGTGACAAATTTCATCTTACGGGCCAATTCTAAATGATGAAACATAGCTGATCAAACACTGTGTCAAAAGTTCATAAGCCTTCTCCTTCAGGGAAACATCAAATGGCGGATGATGCCAATGCAACGGGAGGCCCTGGGGGCCCAGGCATGTGAGGCTGCACTGGCTTCCGCGAAGGCTTCGGAAGTGGCCTTCAAGGAGGCAGACTCGGGCTTGGCCGGGGCCGGAGCCAAGGCTGCGGGGTCGCTGCGGTAAGGCCGAGGACAAGGAGTGGATTGCTGTCACCAAACTGGGCCGGTTAGTCAAGGTCATGAAGATCAAGTCCCTGGAGGAAATTTATCTCTTCTCCTTACCCATCAAGGAGTCTCTCGGAGGATCGACTCTCTCTTGGGCACATCCCTCAAGGATGAAGTTCTGAAGATCATGCCTGTGCAGAAGCAAACTCTTGCTGGCCAGCCAACCAGGTTCAAGGCATTTGTCGCCACTGGGGACTACAACGGCCATATTGGTCTGCGTGTAAAGTGTTCCATGAAAGTAGACACTGCCATTGGCGGGGCCATTATCCTGGCCAAGCTCTCCATCATCCACGTGCGGAGAGGCTACTGGGGGAACAAGATTGGCAAGCTGCACACTGTCCCTTGCAAGGTGATGAGCCGCTGTGGCTCTGTGTTGGCGCGACTGATCCCTGCCCCCAGAGGCACTGGCATCGACTCAGCTGCTGTGCCCAAGAAGCTGCTGCTGATGGCTGGTATTGATGTCTGCTACACCTCTGTCAAGGGCTGCACTGATACTTAGGACAACTTTGCTAAGGTCACCTTTGATGCCATCTCCAAGACCTATAGCTACCTGGCCCCTGACTTCTGGAAAGAGATTGTGTTCACAAAGTTGCTCTATCAGGAATTCACTAACCATCTTGTGAAAACCCACACCAGAGTACTCTGTCCAGAGGACTCAACCTCCAGCAGTAGCTACAACATAGGGGTTTTTACACAGGAAAAATAAATGAATGAAATCTGAAAAAAAGTATTTATAAGATGTGGAAGCTTCCCAGCAGAGTGGTAGATTAAGGAAAAGGTGATATGTGAAATTTTTCAGTCTGACTTTATATCTATAAACAAAGACAAGAAAAATGAATTATATTTTTTTATCCATATGTATGGTTCAGGATATGTAATAGTCCCCGCCTAAATTATTTAAATAAAATTCAAATAATTACTGTCATCAGATATACAGGTTGGGGTTTCATAGAAAGACTCTACTACAAGCAATGTATAGGAATTGGCATTAGGAATGGTGGGAATGCCATGAGTTACAGGAGAAAAAAAATTCATTAACTGAAAATATTTATTGTTTTGCCTATTCTGAGCATTTCATAAACAGAAACATACAATGACTGGCCTTTTCACTTAGCATAAGATCTTCAGGATTTAACAATGCTATAGCATGCATATAGCATGTACCATTACTTCATTTCTTTTTGTGGTCAAATGATATTTAACTGCATGGCAATATCACATTTTATATTCCTATTCATCAGCTGATGGATCTTTGAGTTATTTTTGCTTCTTTTTGAAATAAAATATTTTATTGGTTAAATAATACCATTTTCAGATATTTTATTTAAGAATTTCAAAGGACTTGACAATTGGTATCCATAATATCTACAAAATTGGCCTTGCTACTATGTTTTTCACAGTTGTTGAAAATAAAGGAGAAAAATTATTTTGGTATTCTGCAGTAAAACTTAAAAGTAAACACATGTTTTTAATATCACCAGACAAGGGAGAATCACAATAAATTTAATGTTTGCACTTCAGGTGTAGCGTACTGAGGAGGGCCTGGAAGGAGAATGTGAGAGGATTATTCAAATATTTTAAATAAAATGTTTTTATCTTGTGCTGAACATACATAATATGCTCTTTAATTTAGTAACTATTTTTGACAATAGAGATGGTTCATTAATATAGCTAAAACAATTTATGTGTATATGCATTTATCTATGTATGCATTTATTTATTTTTACTAGTACATGTTTGCAGTACATAATGATTACAGCATCATGGGGAGCTGGTACACATCCATAGCACATCTCAACTCTTTTTACTTCCCCTTGTCCTCTGCTCCCTTCTCTCCTTTCTCCATTGCTTGATCTTCTTCCCATTTGTAAAAGATCTCTCAGTTTTCTATTATCTATCTTTTATTTTCCTCTTTAAATTATTTATACCTTGAATTTCTTGCATTAAAGAAACCATGTGATACTAAACTGTGTGTCTGATTTACTTCACTTAATATTATGATCTCAAAGTGCATCCGTTTTTCTACATATGATTCAGATATATCATTCCTTATGGCAGAATAGTACTCCATTGTGCATAAATACATTTTCTTTATCCACTCATCTGTTGATAGGCATATGGGCTGCTTCCAAGATTGAGCTATTATGAGTTGTGCTGCTATAAACATGAGTATGTATTATGGTAGCATGATGTCCTTAACACTTTCGGAAACATACCTAGAAGGAGGTTAGGTGAATCAAGTGGAATTTCTACTTTTGGTTTCTTGAAGTATCTCCATACTGATTTCCCTAGTGGTTGTAATAGTTTACATTCCCAGTAACAAAACAGAAGCGTTCCTTTTCCACTTTAGCCTATTATCTCATTTCTTGATTAGCTAAAACAATTCTTAAACCATAAAATTTCTGAAGTTCTTGTGATTGTTTTCCATATTTACAGGAAGTTGTTTATCAATTTATTTTTGTTCGAAGAGTGATTTTTCTTTTTCTTCTCTTTGTAACCCCTCTTGCAAAAAAAAAAAAGTGGTTTTCTGCTAATGAATTAAGTCAACCTTTAATATTTTACATACATTGTGAGTTGTTTAAACTTAATATTTAGATAACTGATGATTTGTTACGTGAAACTGATAAAATGAAGACTAATATTAATGATAGTCCAGCTCACAGTTCAACTAACACATATTTATATTGTCTAGGAATATGTGGTTATAGCTCTGTGGAAGAAATAATATTGTCAGTGTTCACCAGTTTGTAAAAATATCATGAGAGTTTAAAAATTAAAATATGAAATGAAAAATAAAATAATTCAAAATATCTTACTCATTTCTTAAGCATTTCATTTTTCATAATCTATTACTGAAGAGATCTTTTTTCCTTTGGTGGTATTCTAGCTAGGCAAGTGTTCTCCCACTTACCTATTTCCCCAACCCTATTAAAAAGATTTTAAGAGGTTCAGAATATATTCTAATACAAAAATGTAGTTAAATGGATTCAGGAAAGAGATCATTAAATCTAGAGAAGAGACCTACCATTCATATCATAAAAGTAAACCTCCCTCATAACGCAGACAAATTTCAGTCTTAGTAGATCTTATTTTTGACAAAAACTAGATTCTTTTAGAATGGAATGCAACATAGTGTTCTCAATATATTGCAAAATTGCCCAGTATCAACCCAGAAATAACGGCTGATTCTGACAGTTTGCAGGAAAAGTCTTGACACCCTCTCAGTGTCCTTTAGGGTTGTTTCCTATTTCTTTCTCTTAAGTACGATTTTACATTTTTATTACTATAAGAATGCTTTTAGTAATACTGGTATACAAACTCCAATTTAGCTGAAGTCCATTTTACCTTCTTTTTCTTTCACCACTTGTGCTTTGGTATCATAGCTAAGGAAACCATGAAGATTAACTCCTAAGTCAGTGGTGGTGAACCTATGGCACAAGTGCCACAGGAGGCTTTTTTTTTTTTTTTAAATCATCGAAAGCTCTAAAAGGCTTGCCATCATTGTCTATCCTTTCTGTTAATAGTTTTATAGTTCTAGCTCTTGTGTGAAGGCACATGATCCACTCTGAGCTATTTTTTAAATACATGGTTTAAAGTTGGGGCCAAATTTGTTTTGAATGTGGGTATCTCATTGTCCCAGCATAGTTTATTTAAAAGACTATTATTTCTCCCACTGAATTATCTGGGCAGCACTGTCAAAAACCAACTGGCCATAAATGTAAAGGTTTGTCTCTGGGATCTCCCCCATTCACCTGTGTGTTTCTCCATATGCCAGTACTACAGCATCATGTTACCACAGGTTTATAATGAGTTTTGAAAGTGGGATATTATTGTAGAAATAAGTGTTGTAAATCATGAAGAAGTACAATTAATTTTTGTACATTCTAAAACCTTGTTTCGTTTTATTCTACAACCTTGATGAACTGTTTAACCTAACACTTTTTTCTTTGTAGATTCATTAGCATTTTCTGTGAATAAAATCAGGCAACAGGGTAGTATCATATTTTTTTCCCGCTAATCTGCAAGGTCTTTTTTGGCTTTAATCTCCTGGTGTTTATAAAATAATGATGAATATTGCTGTTGAGTGTGGATATCTCAACTTCTTTCCAATTTTCCTGAAAAGCATTTAGCCTTTCACCAACAAGCATGATGTTTCTAGTAAAAGTGCATGCAAATTATCTTTAAGTATGAGTAAAAGTCAAGTAAATAAGACCTGGAGTGGGGCTTCTTAGTCAGGTGTTCCTGATAGACCAAAAGTATGAAGAAACAAAAGAGTATGATCTATTTGGGGTACTAAGTATTGTTTCAGTATTGACGCAGTAGCAAGTGGTAGAATTCAGATGTGTGCTTTCAACTGTCATATATGCATCAGAGTTAAAACTCTAGAGTAGATGATATTGTTTAGTGATAAATTAAGGCACAGCAGAAAATGAAAGTCTACCTCTCAACCCTCATTTTAGATTGTTAAGGGAGATTTTCAGAGTTATCCTTAGATACTAAAAACTAATGAAACTTGAAAATCTGAACATTCTAGTAACAAATCTTTTTATACTGAGAGTTAATGCAATTTAGTTTGGGGTTTTTATATACCCAAATTAAATATTCATTGGTAATCACTGAGAGTTTATAGCAGTGACAAACCTACACCACTCTCCATTGTCTTCTGAGAAAACATACAAATGTTGCTACAAGTCTGTAGAGTGAGTTTGTTTTTTAGAGTAGCATAACTGTTTCATAGCATACCTTAACTGTAGATCTAAAGGCTTAAAAATAACTCACTAATCCTTACTATGCTACTCAGAAAATAAGTCTAAACTAAGGAAGCATAGAAATAAAAACTTAGCTTACCTCTTGCTTCATTTTTAAAAATACTATTATGTAACATATCCCAGCCAGGTGCAGTGGCGCACACCTTTAATCCCAGCACTTGGGAGGCTGAGGTAGGAGAAGCGCTGTGAGTTCGAGGCTGGCTTGGACTACAACGCGAGCGCAAGGCCGGCCTGAGCTACATAGTGTGACCCTGCCTCAAAAAACTAGGGCCTGGAGTTTGGCTCAATGGCTTAAGTACCTGTCTGGCAGGCGCGAAGTTGTAAATTCAATCCCCGGTGCTGGAAAAAAAAAAAAAAAAAAGAAATCCCATCACACAGTTATATTGTTCTCACATGATAGTTGTCTTAGTGCCTCATTTTCCCCTTTGATAGTGTTACCTACTTGTTTTTACAAGGCAATGTTTCAATGTTTGTCTTCTACATTCCTACAGTATTTCTAAAAAATTCTCTCCTTCCTTGGTCCTCCCTTCCTCCCAACCTTCCTTCCTCTCAGCCCAGGAAAAGCAGTCACCTCTGATTCATGTTCCAATTATTTTTATAAATTAAGATTCATCCTTTATGTTGGTTCAAGCAATTTTAGGCAAAAGGTTATGAAATACAAAGAGGTATATTGAAGGATAAGGCCCTGCTCCAGTCATGTTCTTTGTTTTGTAGTATAGATGATTAGCCACCACAAAGGTCACATTGGCCTGCCCCGTATTTTTCCACCCCAAACATTCAACACAGTGCTGATTTGGCAGGGTAGAAGCAAATAATGATAGCACTTCCATCAGTGGCCACTACTACATTTTCAACATAAAATGATTTCCAACTAACTGTGGAATAAGAAAATACAACAGATACGGCAAAAAGTAGCCAATTTACCATCTCCTTAAACTCGGTCAGACAATAAATGAATACTTCTATACTGAATAAGTATGAATGAGCTAAAAAGCTAATTTATGATAGTATTTTCCTTTCTATTCCTCCCTATGCTAGACTGCCTGAGTTCCATTTGTTAAATTCAAAGTTCTACAAGTCTTCCTGCCTTTTACTTACATTCTCTGGTCCTAAAGTGCCCAAGTATAAATATTATACAGTAGACTTGTTGAAATTTATGAGTAAGGCAGATATTTCTTTAACCTAGAATAAATGGGCTTTATAGATTATTTCTGTCTAAATCCAACAAATCTGATCTAGGCATTGTTAACTCAAGTCTCTATTAGAGCATTCTGGAACTAAAAAACAACTTCAGTTTGTTTTTGTTCCTATGTTCATTTAAATGATTTTAAGGATTGCTCAGGAATACCCCATTCCTAATGAATCTAGAAATATATCTCATGATTAAGAGACTTATAATTTAATTCAACAATTACTTCTTAAACATAATGTTCAATGTTGTGCTAAATATAAACAATCATTCATAAAGCAATAGTTATATTTAAGTTACATCGTGTATCTCTGGCCTTAAATATCATTAAATCTTCACAACTACCCAAGGAGGAATATATGTCCATTCCCAACTGCCAGATAAATAAGATGAAATTACAAAACATTTGAGTGGTAGTGGTAAATTTGAACTCAATCTCAAAGCCTGCAAATTAAAAAATTAAATCATATTTTCTTTCTACTGGTATAGTCACACAAGTGTACAATCTATTTGTGATCTGATGTCCAAATTTTTTAAATTATAATTTTAAAAAGGGATTTAGCCGGGCGTGGTGGCGCACGCCTTTAATCTCAGCACTCGGGAGGCTGAGGTAGGCGGAGCGTTGTGAGTTCGAGGCCGGCTTGGGCTACAACGCGGCGCAAGGCCGACCTGAGCTACAGAGTGCGACCCTGTCTCAAAAAAACCAGGGCCGGGAGTTTGGCTCAGTGGCTTAAGCGCCTGCCCTGGCAGGCGCAAGGCTGTGAGTTCAATCCTCAGTGCCGCAAAAAAAAAAAAAAAAAAAAAAAAAAAAAAAGGGATTTATACCATTTAGTAGTCAACACTGGGCCAAGAAGAACTGAAAACTGGTTGCAATGTGTAGATCATGATTTCAAGCACTGAAAGAAACCAGGACTCTCAAGACAAGTGGTACACTGAAGAACTGAGGCAAAGGATGTTTAAGATGAACCTGGAATATCTTTTTATACCAGAAAACAAACAAGTGATTTTAAAAAATCATAGGATTATTCAGAGAAACACAAGGGTCAGCTTGAAGGGGTATTCACTGACAAACATTAAAACAATTAATGAGTTCCTATTGACGTTTGTAACTTTTAAATTTTACTTATTGTACAGATAAATGGGATTTACTGTGATATTTCCATACATGCATAATTTGAAAGTTGTCCATGATCATCTACCCTTCTACCTGACACCTCACCCACCCACAGACACACTGCCTACTAGCCTAGTAATGCCTCTTCTTCTTTTTTTTTTTTTAGATTCCATGTGAGAGAGAACATGCAATATGTGTCTTTCCATGTCTAGTTTATTTTGCTTACCATGATGTCCTCTAGGTCCAAGTATTTTCCAGAAAAGGACAGGATTTCATGTGTCTTTATGGATGAATAATACTCTTCTCTGTCTCTGTTTCTATCTCTGTGACATTTTCTTTTTCTATTCATATGTTTTTGATGGACACCTAGGTTGACTGCACACCTTAGCTATTAGGAATAATGTCTCAATAAACAACATGGCATGGAAGTATCTCTTCAGTATGATGACTTGATTTACTTGGATATATTTCCAGGAGTGAGATTGCTGGATTATGTGATAAGTCTATTTTTAGCTTTTCTAGGAACCTCCATATTGTTTTCCACAGTGATTATGCTAATTTACATTCTTACCAACAATGTATAAGGTTTTTTTTTTCTTCTCCATGCCCTGGCCAGTACTTGTTACATTGGTTTTTAGAGTAGTCATTTTTTACTAGGGTGAGATGATAATCTCATAATTTTGATATGTCTTTTCCTGATGGCTAATGATATAGTGCATTTTTGTATATTTATCATCTATTTGTATTTATTTTTTTGAGAGGTGCCTATTCAGATTATTTTTCCCATTTTAAATTTTATTACCTGCTTTTCTGTCAAGTTTTTGAGTTCTTTATATATTCTAGATATTAACCCTGTGTCAGATGAATAGCTAGTGAATAATTTCTCCTATGTGTGTGTGTATATAAATAAATGGGAGAGAAGGGAAAGCTTTTCCTCTTGGGAGAACATGAATTAACTAATGTGAAGGTAATATTAAGAGTTAGAAAATCACCACTTGGCAAATATCATAATAATAACAGATTTAAGCAAGAATCACTAATACGTTATACTTTGTGAGTGAAAGTTTGATAAGGGACAGGGTATCTCCACCATCTCATATTATCCACACAATTCTTAGTACAATGGAGAAAAAGTAACTTCACAATGGAAAGACCTACTAGATAAGATGTAAATTGAATGATCAAAGTGCAAATCAACAGAAATGGAATGAAAAGGTATCATCATATGCCTCCTAATATGATACACTGAGAAAGAAACATCACTAATGTGGTATTCTTGTAAAATATTCTTAACCTGAATATAATCATGAGAAAACATCAGACAAATTCAAATTGAAGGATATCCTTCAAAATATTTGCCTGAATTCCTTAAAAAAGTCAGTTACAAAAGACAAAAGCAAACAGATAATTTCAGATAAAAAGATATGAAGAGACAAGATAATAAATGCAACACGTGATCCTGTAGTGGACCGTTATTCAGGCAAAATTTATTTATTTTATATATCATAAAGCCTATTGCAGGGGAACCAGTGTAATATGAATGAGATTTTTAGTTACAATAGTATTACATAGTGTTAATTTCTCCATTTGTTATTTTTCATAATATTCTCAGGAAATACGCATGTATATTTTATGGTACAGAGTCATTATGTCTCCAAGTTAGCCTAAAATGGTTCAAAAAATAGTATGTACACTTAAAGAGAGAGAGAGAGGGAGAGAGAGAGAGAGAGAGAGAGAGAGAGAGAGAGAGAGAGAGAGACAAAGACAGACAATAAAAACAAAGTATGGTAAAATATTCACACTTTGAATATCTGGTAAGCAGTATACAAGAATTCTTTGTGATATTTTTGAAACTTTTCTCTGACATTAACATTATTTCAGAGTAAAAATTTATCAACAAATTGTACTGTAATGTCTCAGAATAAACCTACACTCTGTAAGAAAAGAAGCAAACAGGGAAGCTGAGCTACAAGGTAATTTCCACAAAAATTTAGTTTAACTAAATATTCTTTCAATTTTCAGTACACATAAGAAATTATAACAATTTGTAATGTTACCATTTTTTTTTAAAAAAACTAACCCTTGTATGTTAGCAATATACCCTGTAATATTCATGGATATGCCATCTAAGACTAACTTCAAAATAATCTAGTGAAGAGGTAAGGGCGTGAGGTCATAGATGGAAAAAAGATGGACCAGCTTGGTGATGAATATGAAAGTGAATTATTCTAGTCACTATTTCTGTTTATGGTGTCCATAACAAAAAACTATTTATTTATTTATCCAATGCTAGGGATTGAACTCAGGGCCTTTGCAATGAGTTACATCTCAGTCCTTTAATTTTTTTTTTTTTAAATTTTGAGATAAGATGCCTCACTTAGTTGCTGAGGTTGGTTTGGAACTTGCAGTTCTCCTGCCTCAGCCTCTTAGACTGCCAGGATTATAGACATGTGCCACCATGCATGCCTAGCATAAGAAAAAATTTTTTAAACAACCAATCCTATAATAAAAATGTAACAGGCAAATCTTACTGCCACTTACTGTATTTCCTTTCAACTCATATCTTAGAAATAATCATTTTATTAGTTGCTTATTTATTCTTCTAGTTCCCCTATAAAAAATAAAGGAAATACAAACACATACTCTTATTCTCCCCTCTTCTTATAAAAAGTAAAATACAATATACATTGCTGCTATGGTGCAAATTAGTGTTCCCTAAACTCTACAGTTTAAAGGATTTGTCACTGGCCTATGGGACTCCTAGAAGGTGGTGGAAACTTTAAAAGGTGAGGCTTAGTTAAAAGTCTTCCAGTCATGCAGGCATGTGTACTTTAAGGGGATATAAGATTCTGGTCCCTCCTCTTTCTTTCGTTACTTCCTGCCTGCCATGATGTGAGCCTCTTCTTCTGTCACACTCTTACCGTTACTTACTACCCTACCACAGGCCCAAAAGTGACAGAGTCAAACGGTCATGGCCTGAAACTTCTAAACTGTGAGTCAAAATAAACCTTTTCTTCTTATAAACTGATTTACCTCAGATATTTGTTACAGCAATAACACAGTTGCTGTATACTTTGTTTCCCTGCCCATTAACCCAGTTTCATATGGTCTGGGTATCTTTTATACCAGTTGATAGAGATTCCTTTTTTTAAAAATGTGTATTGGATGTTCTGTTTTTATTAAGCCATCCCTTCATTACTAGATCCTTGATTTATTTTCAATCTTGTATTCCTCCAACAATGTTACAGTGAGGAAATGTGTATATTTCTGTCACTTTGTACTTGTGCAGGTTTACTTATAGGATAACTTAGCAGAAAGGGAATTGCTGGGAATAGGGTATGTTTGGTAGATTTTACCAGGTTCTTCTTCCTTCTACTACTGATACACGGACTCTCTTTCCCTATATCCTTCTGCACAGAAGGAATCATTAAACTTTGGCATTTCTATCCATCTAATAGGTGAAAAATTATGTCTCAGTATTTTTTACTTTGATTTTTTTTGTTATGGGTAATACAGTTGCTATTTCTGTTATCTCTTATGTCACAGGAGGAAGAATCTCTTTTGATTAAGTCTCCATGAGAAAACTTTGATTCAGTTTCCTCCTATTACATGTAGAAAATTCTTCAAGTATTCTCTTTACTCATTATCTTAAATATACACTTATAACTTCTACATTGAAAGATTTCTCTTTAGTTTTTGACTAGATATTAAACCCAAATAATATGGTATAAAAAACAGAACATGAAAAGTCTCTTTCATATGCTGCGCCTGAATACCATCCACTCCTAGTGAACCACAACTTTCTGTTTCTTCTTATGTATCCCTTCGGTCACATTCTATAGGCATAGAATATATTTATATACTCCAATATACAAGTAAGTTGAAATGGCAACAACCTATTTAATTTAGGTAATGCTAGCTGTTAAAATAGCTGAACTCTAAAATCTCAGTAGTTTACAGTAAGGACAGCTTAATTTGCACTTACATGGCACTCCAATGTTTGGTGGGCAGATTTCTACGTGACTGGAGAGACTCAAGTTCTGCCATAGTTCAGGACTTCAGAGTCTTCACTTTAGCAGCAAATGGAGGAAAAAAGAGAGGGAAAAAAAGTCATATTACTTCTGAATCACCCTGCCCAGAGGTCATCAGATCACTCTGCCATATTCTACAGGAAGTAACAATCCTTTTAGATTCAAGGGAGGCTGGGAAATTTATTCCCTGGCTTGGCATTTTCTCAACTTCATGAAAGGATAACATAAATCTTTGGAGAGTAGCTAGATGGCATTTTTTTTTGTACCAGGGATCGAACTCATGACCTCATGCTTGCCAGGCAGTCGCTTGTGCTGCTGAGCTACATCCCCAGTCCTAAGATGGCCCTTCTTCACATTGCTTTATTTCATGGTTTTTTTGTTTACTTATTTTATCTCAGAGATGTTTCTAACAGTTTATACAAAGCTAACCCATGATAAAAACTTTTTAATGACTGCATAATATAGGCAAGGCTGCCTGAACTAAGAAATCATGGGTTTAATCTGAACACAACTTTCACAGACACAGACATTTCTGCTAGGGCAATTCTGTAAACCTCAGTTTACATAAAATCAGGCAGCTGAGAAAACTACTGTAAGAAAATAACCCTGAAAAAAGAAGCTTTCAGACTGGGAAATGACACCAGTTCCCCTTCTCCTGGTGCTCTTGGCATTGAATACAAATCCTGTAGCTGATAGCAGCAGACTTCATTCCTTCTTGCAGCCTAAGAAGCGGATTTTCTCACCCTTTTTCCCCCCACAAAGTTGCCCTCCTGTTTTTGCACATAGTTGAGGACTTAACAGAGTTGGAGTTTCCTCTCAAGCCAATCTGCCATTGTACCCTACAGGCTGGAGGGGGACGGGTACTTTAAAACAAAACAAAATTAGAAAAAATTTTCAAGCTCCCAACCAGTGATTGATGTGAATTGGTGTAGAACTGTCCCATCGTTAAGTAGAATAACTTTTAAGCAAAAGTTTTCCACCGTCCCCCAAGAATGTATAGACAGGAACCCCTAATTTGGTATTTTAAACTTTACTGACTACTAGATAGTTATTTCTCATTCTTCTGATAGAATTTCTTGGGGATGATTCCTCTCAAAATGACTTGAAGTCAAATCTTTGTTTCAGGTTCTTCCCTTGGGGATCTCTTCTCAGCTTCCAATTTGTAGGCCCCACATCAGTGAGGGCCAGGTGGAGGGTCCCAGATAGTATTAAAACTGTAGTTATTTTTAGTGGAATAAAGCGGACAGTGTAAAAAGTAGTTGTAATTACTGTTTCTTGAAGCAAAACATTAACATAATGGAAAAAAGCACACACTGGAATCTCCATGACTTCTTCATTGCAATGACAACATTTCTTTACTTAGAAATTACGCATAAAATTGTGTCACACTTCTTTAAATAGTCTTTTTCTGTTAGACTTTTATCTCATTTCTACTCTTGGTATTCATAGGTATGTTGCCCGCACTCCTCTTGTACACAGAATTTTTCAGACATGTCTATTGTTGGAATAAATTCCTAAAAGCAAAGTTAGTTACTGGGTCAGAAAGCACATGTATAGCTTTCTGATTCAGTAGTTTAAAGCACTACTAACAAACCATTTTCTTGACGTTTGATCCACTTTGACTTCCACTTAGCAGTGGATGAGAATGTCTTCTTTACCACTGATAACACTGCTAAAACCCTCCCCTTTGCCCATCAGGTGAGTGAAAAATGGTGTTTTTTATCCTCTTCAAGACCAATTAAGTATCTTTTCAGGATTTTAGGGGTCACTGTATTCATCATTTATCTGTTTATATTTATCAGATTGCTGGTATCCCTCTTACTAATTTTTAGGAGCTCCTTATATATATTAGTTTCTTTTATCTGGAATACAGGACTGTAAGTAAGTTTCTACAGTTTATAGTTAGCCTTTTGTAGTATGTTTATAGTGTTTTTTTAACCATGGAGTTTTTCTTTTATACGGTCAATTTTTTTTCACTATGACTTTTGATGTTTGTGTCCTACTTAGAAAAAGACTTCTCACCTCTATAATAAATTACCAGGGTTTAATTCTACTAGGGTTTAATTTAGTATTTTTCTGTTTTTATTTTCAAGAGTAAACCTTTTTCCTTTTGAAATTATTGTTGCAAGGTATAAGAATCCGACATTTGTGAGTACAGAGGGCTAGGCAGTTGTCACATGATCACTTAATACTATTTGATTTCTCTCACACTGAGTCATGTAACCTTTATTATATATGAAATTTCCATGCGTTTTTGAGTCTACTTTTATATTTTCTAGTCAATGAATTTGCCTATTCACATATTCTTACCACACTATTTAAATCAACATGACTTTATTCTACTTCTATATCAGAACAGGACCAGTCTTCGCTTAGCATGCTACCTTTTAAGAATCTGGTTAGTCTTACTTATTTATTGCTTTATATAAACAATAGAGTAGCTTGAGCAAATTTACTTAGAAAAATATCTATCTATATATCTCGTGCTATCTTCTTTAACCTACTCTTACATAATAATATGAGTTTTACTTCAAACCATAACTGTAATCCCTTGAAAGACTGATTCTATTCTCATTAAATAAAAAACTAATGAAGAATATCTTAATTTTAAATCCTTTCTTAGATTTCTCTTGCGCTTTTGAAATTTCAGAAACTGTTAACTATTTTCTCCTCCTGAATTCTCTTCTTTTCTTGCTTCTGTGTCTGCTTCATTTAGGTACTGTGCATTCCTCTCTCATCACTTTTCCCCTAACTCTTCCTTCTCATAAAAAGTAACTTGAAAACATTCTGTGTCAAAATAGCTGTCTTATGCAGATTAATGGAATAGAACGAAAGATGCAGAAACAACCCCAGACACCTTCAGCCACCTGATCTTTGACAAAATGACCAAAAACATACAGTGGAGGAAAGACAGCCTGTTTAGCAGATGTTGCTGGGAAAAGTGGCTATCCACATGCAGAAGCCTGAAGTTAGATTCATATCTCTCACCAAGTACTAAAATAAAATCATGATGGATCAAAGAGTTAAATATTAATACAGAAAAACCTACTGAAAGATAAAATGGGTAAAACTCTTAAAGTCATAGATGTAGGCAAGGACTTTCTGAACAGAACTCTTATTGCATAAGAAATAACAGCAAGCATCAAAAAATGGGATTATGTAAAACTAAAAACTTCTGCACAGTAAAGGAAACATCCAACAGAGTGAAGAGACAATTTACAGAATGGGAAAATAATTTTCCAGTTGCACCTTGAACAGAGGACTAATACCTAGAAAATAGGAAGAACTCAAAAAAATTAGAACACCTCCAAAATAAAAAACCCAATCAAAAAATAGGCAACTGAAACGAATAGACACCTGAAGAAATGGCTAGTAAATACATGAAAATTGTTCAATTTCATTAGTCATTAGAGAAATGCAAATTAAAACAACACTGAGATTTTATCTTACTCCAGAAAGAGTCCCAATCATCAAGAAATTAAATCATAACATGCTGATGAGACTCTGGTAAAAAAGGAACCCTCCAACATTGCTGGTAGAATTGTAAACTAGTACAACCATTTTGGAAGTTAGTATGGTAATGTCTCAAAAAATTAAAAATATAAATTTCATTTGACCCAGCTATTTTTCCCTTACAGATGTTTTCTCAAAACTGCTTAAGACATCAGTGTACAGTGATACACCCATACCAATGTTTATAGCATCAAAATTCATAATAACTGAATCTTGGAAGCAGCCTATATGCCTATCAACAGATGAGAGCATAAAGAAAATGTTTATCAATAAAATAAAAAAATAAAAAATAAAATGTTTATCTATACATAATGGATACTACTCAGCTATATAGGGGATAAATTTGAGACTTTTGTAGGAAAATGGATGCATCTTGAAAACATAATGAAACAAATCAGACACACCAGTTTAAATACTATATGGTTTCTCTCATATGAAAAACCCAAAAGGACACATAAAATAAAGAGCAAAATAAAAGCCTAATGAAAGGAAATGGAGATACTTTGTGAATGGGAAGGGACCAAGAGATTGAGGGGGTGGCAAGTGGGGAAGGGAAAGGGGATGTGAAAAGATTTAAGATGTGTGATGTATATGTACTAATTATCCACAATAAATGTAGTCATTATGTGCAATAAACATGAACTAAAAACAAAAATAAAAATAAAAATAAAAATACAGAAGGGAGAGGAAAGGGAATAAAAAGAGTTAAGAAGTTATGTACACGTGCCTACTCCAGAAGATGCATGTAAACATCATGTGCTACAAACACGTACTAATAAAAAAGTGATACACACACCACACACAATGTCAGCATAAAGATAGTTAAATTTAAGTCATTTATAGGAAAATAGTTGCATCTTGAGATTATAATGCTAGCTGAAATAAATCAGACATGGAAGGATAAAAAAAACCCAGTTATCTTTGAGACACTATTGAACACACACACACACACACACACACATTATTTATATAAAATTTCTCCTAAGGTCAATTGCCATTAAGTGTCTAATTCTAAATACCTATTAATTAAGTAGCATATGGTAGATAGAAAACAATGAAAGAATGAGCACTAATTCTAAATTTCCAAATTCCTGCTAAAAATGTCTCCAGAGATACCTATTAATCATCAATACATTAACATATAAAATACATATTGTAGGAGAAATAGTTCCACTGAATCCTAGGTTGGTCAAAGTATATATGGAACACTGAAGCTTATTCTTCGCACCACATTTCAGATAAGTCATGACAAATTAGCATGATAAAGAAGGGAAACCAACAGAGTGTGCAGGTCCATGCCTATAATTTCAGCACTCAAGGAGGCTGAAGCAGGAGGATGGCAAGTTTGAGCCTACCTGGGGCAACTCAGAGACATAGCAAGACTCTGTCTCAAAGAAAAAGAAAAAGAAAAAAAGTCTGAGATGTAGCCCAGTGCAAAGGCTTTGCTAGATTCAACCCCTAATACTGATTAGAAAATGAAAAAAAGGCAGAAAGAAGGAAGGAAGGAAGGAAGGAAGAGAGGAAGGAAGGAAGGAAATGAGATGGCAAATGATACAAAACTAAGATTATATGGGGAGATGCTGAAATATCATCAGAAGATATGATTACAAAAAGACACATGTCTGAAAACATATAAAGAGCACTAGGTGGGTGGGGAGATGGCAAAAAGGGAGGAGGGTCTAGCACTGTTCAGTTACTTCATAGAACACAAGTGTACTGATGGTGAAGTTACAGAGAAGCATTTCAAGAAGAATTTCATAGCAATTAGAATTGTACCAACAATGAAATAATGGGAAGAGTCTTAATGTAGTGAGTTGCCTCTCAGTAACATCTCTAAACTTTGATTTTTCTGATCTGTAGAACATAAAATAATTACTATGCACCTAGCTTTGACCATTTGTGAATATTAAAAAGGGTAAGTATGTTAGGTACTCCACATAGTAAATGGTACTTAACACATATTCCAATATTAAGTCTCTTAAAAGTAAATGACAATCTTTGAGGATGACATAATTTCATCTATGAAACAGAAGCAGATTCTTTCCAATTTTAATTTTTTATGGTATATACTTGAATGCATTGTACTTTAAACTGCCCCTGCTGTTGCTGTCTTCTTACAGACTCCAACATCGCAGTTCTTTTACTTTCTGGATTTTCATCATTCTCCAACTCCACTCAGTCACCACATCTCCCATTCCAGTAACCTGGCTTTTCTTTCATACTCTTAAACCTTTCTTTCTGCATCTGTGTCATTATCATAACTAAAACTGTCTATGGTCTAATCCTAACCTGTAGCAATACCCTCTGAATATGTCTCCCAGTCTTTCATTCATCCTATCTATTCTATTTTATCAAATCAAATTTCTTGGTCTATTACTTCCCTTCTCAAAAGTGGATTACTTTTCACTGTTTACAGAATGAAGCACCAAAATCTACAGGAAAAATTCTCTATAATGTAATTCTTCTCTAATTCTCTATTTTTGTTTTCATTACCCTCTATCACATAAATCTATTTATTTCAGTGTGCTACACTTTTATTACTAAGTATTCCCCTCCCTTTGTCTATATTCACACTCCAACATGTAGCACAAGGAGCTTCACTTTCTGGGCTTTCATCATTACAGAAGGAAGACAGCCTAACCCACTCTGAACATCCCATATACGTTACCATCTAAATCCCTCCTTAGATTTTTCTCCTGTTTTTGGTAGTCATGTGTGGTATATTATACTGGCAAACAGAACTTAATACAATGCTGAAAGTATTCTCCTATACTGTCTAAAATAATAGCCACAAGCCACTAGTGGCCACTGAGTATCTGAAATGGAGTTAGTGGCTAAATATGAGAAACGAGAAGCTTGGAGGCAATAAATTAGTTTTCTGATCTGCATAATACTTATTTTTTAAAAAAACTATGTTTCCGGTTATTTAAAAACTTTTCATATTACCTAATTTATTATCGCTCTGTTTCTCAGGTAAGTAAACTGAGTCTGAGAAAGGTTAAATAACTTACATCCAGTTGCAACTGTTTTGGAATTAACAACATTAATGCCTGTCCACAAAATATTATAGTGAGAATATCAAAAGGTGCTTTATATTAGTCAGTTTTCCTATTTCTGGGACATAATACTTGCCACCTCAAACTAAAGGAGGAAAGGCTTAATTTAGCTCATGGTTTCAGGGCATTCAGTCCACAGTTGGCAGGCTCTGAGGAACAAATATTGTGTAGTACATGGACGAACCTCAAAAACTTTAAGTGAAAGAAGCCATTCACTAAAGACCACTTAGTACAATATATAAATCTGTTTGTATGAAATATCTAAAATACACAAATTCATATACACAGAAAATGGATCTGAGGTTTCCTAGGGTTCAGAGGGTTGGGAGAAAATGGGCAGTGACTGTTGTTGGGTATACAGTTTTTTTTTTCCTAGTGTAATAAAAACTGACTGTGGTGATGATTGTGAAATTATGTGAAAATAACAGGAACCTGAATTGAACATTTTAAATGGATGAGCTGTATGTTTTTTAAAAACAAAATCATGATTTTATGTACCTAAGAATCAAATAGGTTATGAAATTCTCAAATATACTTCTAGCATTAAAAGACATAATTTTGCCAAAAACATTTATAATATATTTAAGATAAAGTGGAATAAAATTGTGGTTTTCAAAATTGTGTTTTCAGGGGTGGACAAAAGAAATCTTTCTTGGAAACCAACAAAGCAAAAATAATCTGGGGCTCCCCTGGGTGAAGCAGAGTACAAGACCACTCATAGTTCTTCCCTTCCTGAGATATTTGGCATCTAAGAAACCTCTGCAGGGTTTGGGGAAAGACAGCTTGCAAGTTACAGAAACAACAAGAAGCAACATAAATAATTGAATAAATACAAAGAAATAAAAACTGTGCAAGTTGAACTGTTTGCTAGCTGGCAAGCTACTATGCAATAATAGCTCAAAATTCTTATGTTAGTGAATATAGAAACATTTCAATTCTATTTATGTAAGTTTGAATTCTGCTTCTATAATTAGATTTAATACATGTCATTTAAAAGCACGAGTTATTCTAAAGCCGAAATCTACCACTATGTGGTATTCTTTCTTACCTTCTTGGACTAGGAACATTTGTATTTCATTTATAACAACAACAAAACAATGTTAAAGATCCTTGAATTAAAAAGGAAGTTGTCCTAATTCTGTGATATTTAAAGAGCTGCTTGTCTGGCTAAATTTTACTTAGGAAAAATGGGAGATGGCTGTTTGCCTGCCTGATCACCTTCACGAACTTCTTAACCCTCTCTCACTCCACCCGCTGGCACTATCCTCAGGAAGGTACTGATTTTCTCTGCCTTGCCTATGACTTTCCCTACAATATAGCCAGAATCACAACGATTATACTAGAATGACTAATGATCCAGCATTAACCAGTGATCTGGAGATAACAAGAACTAAATTTCAACCCTTGTAGTACTAGATTCAACCAGATACAGAGCTGACAGTGACTGCTGATGTATCCAGAGAATATATAGGCTTTCAAATTTTCTGCTGACTAGAGTAAGCCACTAAAGCTATGTGGAAGGAGTTACTAAGGCCACAGCTGATTATACTAAAATTTAGACAAAGAATTTAGTAAGTTTATGCAGATGTTCATCCTACAGATGCACCAAGTAAAGGAATGGAACAGCAGATCAACCCAGTACCAACACAGGAAATAATGTGTCCATCTTGGTGCGTGTTTAAAATAAAATTCTCTATTAGCTGTGACTATATCATCCAGCTATCTTCTACCTTCTAATTTGCTGAGTTTTTTTTAAAATTTTTTTTATTTAAGAGAAAATAGATACAGAAGCTAGAAACAAAAATCAAAAAAGACAGACAAACAACAACAGATCTGATACGATAACATTGTAGGTTTACACACTGAGGTGGTTGAAGTTTGACAGTAGTTACAATATTGCATATAGTTACCTTCCTAGGAGTTGGGGATATTGACAGATATAGACATGTAAGATTCATCAATTCAGGTATATTAACTTTTCCTTTTCAATAGCTATTGTATTTAGCAATACTTTTTTTTAACTGTCTTATTTATGCATATTTATAAATTTATGACTTTTTCCTTTTCTCTTCCTTCCTTCTTTTCCCCTTATAATACCTCTTGTTATCATTGA